>CM050433.1:661635-671635 GCA_027564155.1 Gymnocypris eckloni scoliostomus | reverse complement strand
AAATTAATAAGTAACTTAACTAGTAGTGTAACTAATTACTGTTGCCAGAAAGTAATAAGTAATATAACTAGTAGTGTAACTAATTACTGTTGCCAGAAAGTAATAAGTAATGTAACTAGTAGTGTAACTAATTACTGTTGCCAGAAAGTAATACGTATAGTAACTAGTAGTGTAACTAATTACTGTTGCCAGAAATTAATAAGTAACTTAACTAGTAGTGTAACTAATTACTGTTGCCAGAAAGTAATAAGTAATGTAACTAGTAGTGTAACTAATTACTGTTGCCAGAAAGTAATAAGTAATGTAACTAGTAGTGTAACTAATTACTGTTGCCAGAAAGTAATAAGTAATGTAACTAGTAGTGTAACTAATTACTGTTGCCAGAAAGTAATAAGTAATGTAACTAGTAGTGTAACTAATTACTGTTGCCAGAAAGTAATAAGTAATGTAACTAGTAGTGTAACTAATTACTGTTGCCAGAAAGTAATAAGTAATGTAACTAGTAGTGTAACTAATTACTGTTGCCAGAAAGTAATAAGTAATATAACTAGTAGTGTAACTAATTACTGTTGCCAGAAAGTAATAAGTAATATAACTAGTAGTGTAACTAATTACTGTTGCCAGAAAGTAATAAGTAATATAACTAGTAGTGTAACTAATTACTGTTGCCAGAAAGTAACAATATTACTTTTGAAAGAAGTTACTAGTAAAGAGTAATATATTCCATTGTTTGAGTAACTAGCCCAACGCTGGATGTCACTCACTTCGATCTTAATAAGCTCTACACTGCACAACGAATCTCTCGTTAACATCGTATCTACTCTTTGTTGTAATGAGATGATGCCAGACCTCGCAGAACCCAGCACTTGAGAAATCAGCGGATGTGTCGGTGAACGGCTACATTGCTGCAAATGTGTTTAGCCGATATTCCCGGGGCCTTACCTGGCTTATTGGTTAAGTCCGTCCCTGTCAGTATTATATAAAGTGTTACCGTTAAAACCATCTTAATGCTGGATTTGACTCATCTTTTGTCTTCTCCAGATGTTAACTGATGGACTGTGGATTATTGTGATGTTTTATCAGACTCTCATTCTGACGGCACCCATTCACTGAGACACATTTCTACAAACCTGATGAAGAAACACACTGAACCAGTAAGAAAAGCTGCCATATTCCCCACATCACTAATCCTCACTGGTACTAGTGTGCACTGAACACATCATCACATCTCAGAAAGAAACACGCTTGGCTTCTCTCAATGGAAATGGAGCGGCGTTCTGCGGCCTGACGCCGCTCTGAATGATGGCCGTGTCTGTTTCTGACAGGTTGGAGATAAGAAAGTGCCCTCAGGTATTAGATGCCATTCCTCCTCGGCGGCTCGACAGACTGTGAGTAGAGCATCTCAGACAACAAAGCTTTCTGTTCTCATTACGTCTGAGGAACGAGCAGAATAACGGTGTAATCCCGGCTCAATCGCACACCGCCACCGAATATCAATCAACTCAAGTTCACTATGAAGGGCACACGCGCGTGTTTCAACACAATTCTCTCGTCTACTGGCTGATCTTGATGCAATGCATTCTGGGATTGTCTTCACCGTGATGACTTAACATCAAGGTCTGACTCGTTATTACAAATTCATAATTTGTTGATGGAACTTGATGATTTAATTACACTGAAAAAATTATACTGTTTTTTAAGGTAAGGGGATGCAAAACATGTATTTGAGCAATATTTAAATAAAACTAATTGAAAGTTAGTCAACTAAATTTGTTTATTTAAATGTAGCTAAAATAAATTGATTGCAACTTACATAAAAAAAATGTAATTTGTTTTTTTTTTCTTCAGTGTAGATGATTTTGTGAAATATTGTTTGATAGACTCAAGGCCAGGGTCATTTTAGTGCCATTCATTTACTAGGGAATTTTAGTTTTTATTAATATTTTTAATAACTTTTTAATTTTTAATAATTTGAATTTCTTTTAATTTTAACATTTTAGTCGTTTTGTTGTGTTTTTTTAAATACATCTGTAGTTTTATTAATATTTTAATATTTAATTATTTTCTATTTTTATTGTAATTTTAGTTTCAATGTTTTAGCTAATTTTTTGTTGTATTTATTTTATTTGTTGTTTAATACATGTATATAGTTTTTATTAATACTTTAAATGTTCATTTGAGTAATTTTGTTGTATTTTTGTAATTTGTATTATTTTTTAAATATGTCTGTATACTTTTATTCATATTTTATTATTTCAATTTTTATTGTAATTTTAGTTTAAGGTTTTAGTAATTTTGTTGTTGTTTTGAGTTAGTGTGAGTGTGTGTGTGTGTGTGTGCGTGCGTGCGTGCGTGTGTGTGTGTGTGTGTGTGTGTGTGTGTGTGTGTGTGTGTGTGTGAGTGTGTGAGTGTGTGTGTGTGAGTGAGTGTGTGTGCATGTGTGTGTGTGAGGTGAGTGTGTGAGTGTGTGTGAGTGTGAGTGAGTGTGTGTGTGTGTGTGTGAGTGTGTGAGAATGTGTGTGAGTGTGTGTGTGTGTGTGTGTGTGTGTGTGTGTGTGTGTGTGTGTGTGTGTGTGTGTGTGTGTGTGTGTGTGAGTGTGTGTGTGTGTGCGTGTGTGTGTGTTTCCCTGAAGAGCAGGAAACGTTCTCTTCATGTTCTGGTCCAGATACTGAAGGATGCTCTGCTGAAATCCATTCAGCTTCTGCTTTGAGATGCTGTGGTGAGTCAGCGCTTTCTTTCCCTCAGGACGAATCATTCATCATGGCCTTCTCACACGGAACCGCTCCATCAGATCTGATGTGTGTGTGTGTGTGTGTGTGTGTGTGTGTGTGTGTGTGTGTGTGTGTGTGTGTGAGAGTGTGTGTGAGGGACAGGAGCTGCAGGAACAGGACGTGTGTATGAAGCCTGAAGCTGGATGAAGATAAGAACGCTGGAGGAAGAGGAAGCGCACGCGTCCTTGAGCTGAAGGTCCTCAGGATACGAGTCTTCAGGAAGAGCACGAGTCTGTTTATAGAGTCTTATAGTGAAGAGATCGACCTTCATCCTGCAGAGTGCTTACAATAGATCTGCTGAAGCACGAGCCTGCACCTAGAGACCAGCCACAACACCCTAGCAACCACATAACAACAGCCTAAAACAATCACAACACCCTAGCAACCGCATAACAACAGCCCAAAACACTCACAACACCCTAGAAACTGCATAGCAACAGCCTAAACAAACCACAACACCCTAGCAACCACATAGCAACAGCCTAAAACACTCTGAACTCCTTAATAACTGCCCAAAACAGCCCAAACACCCTTGCAATCGCATAGCAACAGCTTAAAACACGCAGAATATCCTAGAAACTGCATAGCAACAGACTAAAACACTCAGAATACCCTAGCAACCGCATATCAACAGCCTAAAACACTCACAATACCCTAGTAACCGCATATGAACAGCCTAAAACACCCTAGCAACCTCATAGCAACAACCTAAAACACTCAGAATACACTAGCAACCACATAACAACAAACTAAAACACTCATAACACCCTAGTAACCCCATAACAACAGCCTAAAACACCCAGAATATCCTAGAAACTGCATAGCAACAGACTAAAACACTCAGAATACCCTAGCAACCGCATATCAACAGCCTAAAACACTCACAATACCCTAGTAACCGCATATGAACAGCCTAAAACACCCTAGCAACCTCATAGCAACAACCTAAAACACTCATAACACCCTAGTAACCACACAAAAACAGCCTAAAACACTCAAAATATCCTAGAAACTGCCTAGCAACAACCTAAAACACTCAGAATACACTAGCAACCAAATAACAACAGCCTAAAACACTCAAATTACCTTAGCAACCACATAACAACAGCCTAAAACACTCACAACACCCCAGTAACCGCATAGCAACCCTAGTGTAAGTGACTTTCCAAGCACTGCTGCTCTCTTCTTCAGGAATGCTCCTCAGTAAGAGGAAGGAACATTAGCTGTAGCTACAGAAGCACAGACTGTCTGGGTCTGGATGAGTGACAGGTGAAGAATAGCAGGAAGGAAGCACGCTCTTTATCTCACCTCACATGTTCACATGTTCCTGTCCTCACTGGAAGCATTGTACGTATGTGACGGTGATCTTGAACATGCCCGTTTGCAATATTTACAATAATACATGTCTAAAAGCTGTTTGCTTTAACGTCAAATCACTAAAGACATCACTTCTTCAGATCAAACCTGTATTACTGTGCATCTTTGGTTAGGTTTGTTCAAGTATTTTAATTACCCATAAGCAGTATTCAGTTATGCAAGTAATTAGTTGCTTTAAAAAAGAAAATATGATGCTTTATGTTTTCAACCTGCCCAATAACTGGGCAGTTAATAACAGCCCAAAACAGCCCTAACACCCTAGCAACCGCATAACAACAGCCTAAAACACTCACAATACCCTAGCAACCGCATAACAACAGCCTAAAACACTCACAATACCCTAGCAACTGCATAACAACAGCCTAAAACACTCAGAATACCATAACAACTGCATAGCAACAGCCTAAACCAACCACAACACCCTAGCAACCGCATAACAACAGCCTAAAACACTCACAATACCCTAGAAACTGCATAGCAACAGCCTAAACCAACCACAACACCATAGCAACCGCAAATCAACAGCCTAAAACACTCACAATACCCTAGAAACTGCATAGCAACAGCCTAAATCAACCACAACACCCTAGCAACCGCAAATCAACAGCCTAAAACACTCACAATACCCTAGAAACTGCATAGCAACAGCCTAAACCATCCACAACACTCTAGCAACCACATAGCAACAGCCTAAAACAATCACAATACCATAGCAACCGCATAACAGCCTAAACCAACCACAATACCCTAGCAACCGCAAATCAAAAGCCTAAAATATTCAGAATACTCTACGTATTTATCTCACGCCGTGATTCTTTTATTGCCGGAAAGTGTTTTTCTCTGCTAGTAAATACGACACACGTTGAGCGATTGCTCTCTGATTGGCTCAGCAAGTCGATGAGCTCTGATTGGCTCAGCAAGTCCTTCATGCAAATTCAGACTGAATCAGCGTCTGATGGACGAGGAAGGCTTCGTGAAGGAGATGAAGCAAGCTTTTCCTGAGCTGCTTGTGTGCATGTGTCCGATCTCTAGCCGTGGGTTATGATGATGATGCTGCGCTCGGACACATTCAAGGTAACCATCACTTAAGACGGTTTGATGAGAAGCGAGGGAAGCCGGTTATTAGCGCTCTTCATTACGTACTGAAGGTCAAGGCCGGCCGCTCCGAGAGAGACACGACTAATAGCTGATAAACGCCTGTGTTCACCACACCGACGGATCCAATACAAGCTCCACGCTCTCTCACAAGTCCTTGTTTTTCAGTGAACCCCGAAAGAGACGTTTAGCAGAATGTCCAAGCTGCTCCTTTCCATGAGCGAAAACTAATATCACTTGTATGCTTACCTCATTATTACAGCGTTTGGTTTTTAACTCAATAATGATCATCCTTGCGTTGGAACTGGTGATTGACTGTTATGGATTATGGACGTGTTAATGCTGGATTTGACTCATCTTTTGTCTTCTCCAGATGTTAACTGATGGATTATTGTGATGTTTTATCAGACTCTCATTCTGACGGCACCCATTCACTTCCATTACTGAGACACATTTCTACAAACCTGATGAAGGAACATAGTTATAATATTTGATGATCTGTGGTCTAAGGTGAACTGTTCCTTTAATTAGCATTTAGTCATATTTTACATCCCTTAACTCTGGTTTCATCTGTCCGTGTGTATGTCCCTGTGTGTGTGTGTGTGTGTGTGTGTGTGTGTGTGTGTGTGTGTGTGTGTGTGAACACCTGTCCTCTGTGTCTTACCTGTCCAGCTCTCTGTCAGGTAAACAACAGGTGGAGAGCGTTCACCTTGATTCCTGCAGCCAGACTGTTTGTCACCCATCTGCTGCCGTTCATATCAGTGTGTGTGTGTGTGTGTGTGTGTGTGTGTGTGTGTGTCTGTCTGTCAGTCTGATTGTGTGTGTGAGAGAAGAGTGTGTGTGTGTGTGTCTGAGTGTGTGTGTGTGTGTGTGTGTGTGTGTGTGTGTGTGTGTCTGTCTGAGTGTGTGTGTTTGTCTGAATGTGTGTGTGTGTGTGTGTGTGTCTGTCTGAGTGTGTGTGTGTCTGTCTGAGTGTGTGTGTGTCTGTCTGAGTGTGTGTGTGTGTGTGTGTGTGTTTCTCCTGCTCAGATTCTAAACAGATTCAAATTTACAGTGTGCTGTTTTAAACAGGGGCAGCTGACAGCTGGTGAGTGTGTGTGTGTGTGTGTGTGTGTGTGTGTGTGTGTGTGTAGCGGGGGTATTTTTGCTGATTTGGTTGTACTGAATCGCTGGACATCTGTCTCTTCCCAACCGGCTCAAACACACAGCGGCCTGTAAGAGATCCAGCGATCGTGTGTTTAACACGTCTGCCGTTATAACAAGCGAAGATCCCAGCGATGTGTCCCAGCTGTCCCTCCTGAACTGATCCCGGATCAGCCTCAAACACCAGATCCACTGACCCGAGCTCAGGAACACACGTCTTCAGCCAGAGCTTCTGATGCAGCGGATCACCACAGAACCAGGCATTTTAGGAAATTGAGATTCATGCATCATCTGAACGCTGAATAAATAATATTTCCATTGATGTATGGTTTGGACAATATTTGTAAATCTGGAATCT
Source organism: Gymnocypris eckloni scoliostomus (assembly GCA_027564155.1). Classification (NCBI taxonomy): domain Eukaryota; kingdom Metazoa; phylum Chordata; class Actinopteri; order Cypriniformes; family Cyprinidae; genus Gymnocypris; species Gymnocypris eckloni. Next base: position 664,890 of record CM050433.1, on the reverse strand, counting down.
GAGGGTGCAAAAACATATAAACATTGAGAAAATCATCTTTAAAGTTGTTCTTAGCAATTATATTAATAATCAATAATTACGTTTATGATAGGAAATGAACTAAATATCTTCATGGTCTTAATATCTAATGATTTTTGGCATATAATAAAAAGTATAATTCTGACCCATACAATGTATTGTTGGTTATTGCTACAAATATAGCTGTGCTGCTTATGACTGCTTTTATGTAATATATGCTTTGCTAAGATTAAAGAACGTCTCATATTATACAGTACGGATATTATTCTTATATGAGCTGATGAGATTTGATAAAATTTTGTTTATTCCACTCTTTTCAATTATTTGATCAAAAATACTGTAAAAAATATCTGTTTTCTATGAGAATAAACTAATTTATTTCTGTATTTTCATCATCATATCTCCAGTCTTCAGTGTCACGTGATCTTCAGAAATCATAATAATATGAAACATTTCTGATTATTATCAATGTTGTGCACGATATTTTTGTGGAAACTGATGCATTTGATTTTTCATAACTCACAGATGAATATAGAGTTCATAAGAATCAGAAACAGAGATCCTTTGACTCATTATAAACCTCTTTACTCTCACATCTCATGTGCACCTTTGATGATTAAAATTATTATTTATATTTATATATCTTTCAGGTCCCAAAGTTTTGAATTACGGCTTCCACAAAAATATTGTGCGTCGTAATGTGATAATAATCAGAAATGTTCAAATCAGCACATTATAGAAAGCTGGTGGTCATACACTGGTAGTGGTTGAGGAGAATTATTTGTATTATTGCCAAAAACAACTTTAAAGATGATTTTCTCAATATTTAGATTTTTTGCACGCTCAGATTCCAGATTTTCAAATATTGTCCAAACCATGCATCAATGGAGAGCTTATGGCGTTGTGCTCCAGGGCCACATGTTTGACGTATCTTACAATAACCGGATCTAGAAGCCCATCACGTCTGGTGTCGTATGAAGGAGACTCCGGTCCGAATGCACATCTGTGGATCTGATCCTGGATCAGGAGAGACACAGAAAGAGAGGATCGGTCGATCGATCGGGTCACTGATGTTCTTCAAATTAACAATATCAAATAAAATATAGAAATGAACAATGTCAAATAAAATAGAAATTAATAATATAAAATAGAAATGAACAATGTAAAATAAAATAGAAATTAATAATATAAAATAGAAATGAACAATGTAAAATAAAATAGAAATTAATAATATAAAATAGAAATGAACAATGTAAAATAAAATAGAAATTAATAATATAAAATAGAAATTAACAATATAAAATAAAACATATCAAATTTTATAAAAAAATAAAAATAAAAAATAAAAATGTATTAAAATAAACTAAAATAAAATGAATTATAAAATAAAATAGAAATTAACAATATAAAATAAATTAAACAATAAAAAATAATTAAAATTAAAAATGTGAAATTTTATAAAATAAACTATATAAAATTAAATAAATTAACAAAATAAAAATAAACTATTTAAAATAAACTATATAAAATGTAATTAAAATTAAATTGTAATTAATTTAATTGTAATTAAATTAAAATAGGTAAGAAATGCACCTGTTAATCAATTTAGGGTGGAATATATTGTCCGTTAACGGCAAAGGTGTGACTGCGGTTTAAGTGGGGGTACTCAGAAGCATGTTAAATACCCCCCCGGGGGGGTGGGGGGGGGAGTTTGAGATCCACTGGTGTAGAAGAACCATCTTTTATCATCTGAAGAACTAACCTCATGACTCAGAAAGGTCTTCAGATGATAAATATTGAAGGGTTGTTGACTGCTTTGTTTTTGCGAGTGCTGCAGATAGAATAGATGTTCAGCAGCGCTGGGAGAACAGGTGACGTGTGTGTGTGTGTGTGTGTGAGAAACACCTTCTTCATGCTCCACAGAAGACAGACAGTCACGGGTGTGAGGAGAGGGTCCAGATGGAGCTGCTCTGATTTGTTCTGCTTCTGTATCGTCTTTGTGTCCGGCGCAGGAGAACACAACGGAGGAGGGTCCGGGGGGGGAGACAGCTGAGGGCGTGTGTGTGTGTGTGTGTGTGTGTGTGTGATCCCTTTGTGTGTGTCCTCCTTTGTTTGGGACGTACCACTCGGTGTCACCAATCGGCTGCGGCTCCGTTGAGAGTGAGGCGGTCCCTCAGGCACACAGCGGGACCTCTAGTGGACGTCACATGATGCTGCAGCGCGGCTTCATTCAGAACACACACACTCTCTCTCTCTCTCTCTCTCACACACACACACACACTCTCTCTCTCTCTCACACAAACACACTCTCTCTCTCTCACACACACACTCTCTCTCTCACACACACTCTCTCGCTCTCTCTCTCACACACACACTCTCTCACACACACACACTCACTCACACACACACTCACACACTCTCTCACACACACAACACACACACGCACTCTCTCACACACACACACACTCTCACACACTCTCTCTCTCACACACACACACACACACACACACACACACACACACACTCTCTCTCTCACACACACACACACTCTCTCTCTCTCTCTCACTCACACACACACACACACACACACTCTCTCTCTATTACACACACACACACACACACACACTCTCTCACACACACACACACACACACACACACACACAGATGACATCACTAACACAACACAATATACTGCACACTCATTTCTTTAAATTTTCTTTTATCTCTAATATGACACTAAAATCAAATGATAATTATAGACCTGGCTTTATCCAGTGTTCTGATTTATGAGCTTCAAATGAATGCAAAGGACTGCATTTTTTATTAAATAATGCCCCATTTTCATATTCAACAACTTTAGAAAACATACATTTTATATATTTTTTGCAATTTTTATGTAATCAATAAGTTAACTAATATATATTTTTTAAAGTGCAACTGTCTCGCAATCCTGAGGAAGTTGCAAGAAGAAAATACCAATTGTATTTATTTTATTATGTCACGTGTCAGATACAAGTTTCCATAACGAACTCGTAAAGTATGATTTTTGTAATATTACATAGTGTCTTAAAAAGCATGTAAAACTGTGTGCAGTGTGCAATGTTAAGCAGTTATAGTTTCAGAAATATGGTTATTTTGCCTTTTAATCTAATCTTAAAAACCTACACAGCATGATTAGTGTGTTATTATTAACGTTCACGATGACGTCACAAGGGACAGCAGAAGGGACTTTCCCGC
>CM050433.1:644135-646635 GCA_027564155.1 Gymnocypris eckloni scoliostomus | reverse complement strand
TGTGTGTGTGAGAGAGAGAGAGAGAGAGAGAGAAGTATGAATAAGATAAGGAAAACACATTATTTCTGAGGTAAATTTGGAAAAGTTTAGCATTTTGGCCAAAGTTTGGGAATAAGTCAGTCGCTCTCGTGGACAGTGTTTGAGTGTGCATGTGAAGCCTTGGAGCTGATCCTGAATCAGTCATTCAGAGAGATTCGGATCATAGTTTCTTTCATCATCATGCACCATTTGATCAATATTTATAAAGCTCTGCAGTACAGCATCCACTGCATGAAGAAGATGAAGCGTGATTTCTGAGCCTCTGTAAAGCATGGTTATAGCTATAACGATGACCTGTAGAGTTCATGCTGTGAATGCATTGATATCACTGGGAATAGTGCGTTGCAAAGGTGTAGTTTGAGATATATTTGAAAAAACATCAAAATCTGCATCGTTTGATTCCCTGCAGGGTTAAATATGAACGTTTAAGTTTCCCACACATTCTTTTTTTTTGTATGAATTGTGCTTCTGTGCCTAAATGTTAGTCTGAATGTAAGTCAAAAGACTGTAACATGTTACTCTCCATAAAAAGCGATGTTTTGTGATGTGTTTTAAGAGTCACATTCCTCGGCGCTGGAAACGGTGTCATGGGGTCTGAGCAGAGCTTCTGTTAAACACACTGCGCTCTGAGGTCAGCACACATCTGAAGGAGGTCACAGATGACAGCACGGCTGTGACCTTTAGCCTAGAGGTCACTGTCAGGAGAGGGCAGTAACCCGAGGGGGGGGCGCTAGACCTGCTAGTGAGGATTCCTGAACACATATGCACGCACACACACAGACACACACACACAGACACACACAGACACGCACGCAGACACACAGACACACACACACACACACACACACGCATGTACACACATACAGACACACATGCACGCACGCACGCACACACAAACACACACACGTACACACGCATGTACACACACACACACACACACACGTAGACACACACACACACACACGCATGTAAACACACTGACAGACACACACACAGATAGACACGCACGCACACACACACACGCATGCACACACACACACACACACATGCACGTAAGTACACACATGCACGTACACACACACACACACACACGTACACACGCATGTAAACACACTGACAGACACACACACAGATAGACACGCACACACACACAGACAGACACGCACACACACACACACACACACACACACACACACACACACACAGTCAATGTTTATGTTTGACTGTGAATTTAGAGAACATTAAGGGTTTTAGTTCTAAAACGTATCTGTTGTTGTTGTTGTGGTTGTGGTTGTTGTGGTTGTGGTTGTTGTGGTAGTTGTTGTTGTTGTTGTGGTTGTGGTTGTTGTTGTTGTGGTTGTGGTTGTTGTTGTGTGGTTGTTGTTGTTGCACTTGGCCGTCATCATTGGCTCTGATTCGTTCTGTTTGTGTTTCGATACAGAAAGCAGCAGAAGAAAGACACGCTTTCATCAACCAAAGTCTCAACGGGAGCATTTTCACAGAAGATCTCCTGCTGGATGGACGTAGTGTTGGGCTCCAAATCTGACCGAGTTCCTTTGAAAACTTCAGCTTCGGGCCACAAACACAGGAGGTCCGGACACAGTCTTTCCTTGCAATGTTGTGTGTCCAATTCCCGGCTCTGTTCCTGCTTTCTTCCTTCTCCAGCGCGGTCAGATTAAAGGTCATTAGCTCAGTGTGCCACTGGACACAGTGTGTGTGAGAGAGTTTGTCTTATTCTGAAGCACAGAGCGTCTCTGGGTTCTTCATGCTTTCGGTGATATTGAGATATTGTTGCTTGTTTTAAGCAAAAACTAACACAATATTTTCTGAAAACAAGAAAACATTTTACTTGTCAAGTAATTGCATCCTTATTCAAGTTATATTTATATTAGAAAACAAGACAAAAATAGTAAGTAAGAGCATCATTTTTGACTTAAAGCCTTTGTAAAGTTTTGTTGTTTTACTAAAAACTGATTTTTTTTTTTATTATTAATTTGAGGGTATCTCTTCCAGATCAAAACAGATCAGAATGTGTTATAAACGTGTTAATGCTGTATTTGTTTCAGCTTTTGTCTTCTCCAGATGTTAACTGATGGAGTGTTGTGATGTTTTTATCAGGCTCTCATTCTGACGGCTTACTTCTATATACTTCTGTTTGTGACGAGCTTTGATTCTTCTCTTTAAATCCTGCATTATGATTATTATTATGCTGGTTGTCAGTATGTTAAAAGTGCAAAACAGATTTTAATAGCAGCGTGTATTGTTGAATTTAGTGGTTTACATGCAAAAATCCTTGTTTGTAAATTACGGTTTTATACTGTAAATTGTACAATTTAGTTCTGTAAATGTGTTAACAGTTTTTGTTCTGTATTTTTGACTAATTTATTTAGTAAAAACTACAGATTTGTTTTTGTACAGTGTGAAATTATTGATCTCTAGCTGTTTTTGTTGATGTCTTTCT
>CM050433.1:611635-631635 GCA_027564155.1 Gymnocypris eckloni scoliostomus | reverse complement strand
TCATTAATAATATTACAGTTAACATCCATAAAACAGCTCTATTTTCATAATGGCTTGCCCACAAACCCATTTTGTTTGTTTAAACATTTTCTTATGAACATGTTTTGATAAAATGCATCCTGGAATATAATCATATTTGGTAACAGAGAGCTACATAACATGATATTTAATGAGATTAATGCAACACTTGTATTTAAATATTACTATTAATCTCCACCGAGTGTTTGTAATAACCTCTGATTGCGATCCAATGTGCATTTTGGTCAAATGATGAGGCGGAAATATATTGTTAGTAACAATATTATGGCGAATATATATATGCAATTAATGCAAACTTGTGCGTGGTGTGAAAGAAAAGTAATGTAGCTAGTATTGCATCAGCTGCACATGTTCACGTATGTCGTGTTTTTTAATAAAGGTCTCGTTATTTCCTGTTTTAACCATCCGTGGCTTTAAATATAACAGCGACTGCTTCTGTGAATATGTTCCTGTATCAATCTGACTCATTGTGAAACGACTCGTGTGCAAATGTGGTTTAGAAGCTCGCTCCGACTCCTGCACCTGATGCTGCTTTATTATTCTCTAAAGAGCGTATTTCTTAATTAAGAGTCTAGAAACGAGTCATGTGGGTGATTAATGATCTGAAAGATTTCTGAATCAAAACAGACGCCATCTGGATGCCGTCCTGTGAAAACCACTAAACAAATGTTTAATATTTGCATGGTAATTTGTTGCATATTTCCACTTTAAACAAGTTGCATGGACTACTTCTGGATATTTCCGGCTACTGGTTGATGTTTTTAGGGAATTGGTTTGGAAAGATACAGATTTGGTCCATGCAACTTGTTTAAAGTTAAATTAAATTGCATGCATTTAAAGACCACACCACATTTGTTTAGACCAAATGAAGGAATATAGATATGGCTTATATATTCCTCATGATCCTAACCATGCATTTTCAATGATTTAATTAGCTTTATTTGCTCATGGAGTTATTAAGATTCTTGTCTGACATCTTGCAGTGTTTCAGCGTCTCTGATTTGAACCTCAGATTTGGAGTGTTTTGCATTAAGATCAGTTCATTTCAAGTTCAAACATTTGTTTTTATACACTTGGATTATTACTGTTAATCTTTTTGGACACAATGGCTGTTTGGCTGAAAATCCTCTGCTTTAATTCACTCTAAACCCTTTCAATATACATATAAATGTCAGATCTGACCACCGTTGTGTCCAGTGTTTGGTCCGGCTCTGCTGATATCGGTGCACTGAGTTTCATGAAGTGGGTGAGTAAGTCTTTCCAAAGGAAAGCTATGAAGGGAGGGACCAGGAACCGGAGAAGCGGATTTGCACCTTTTGTTTTTCACTAGTAAGCGTGAAGTACTTTCATCTGATTATTTAGGCTAAGGTCTCTTACGCAAGTGCACTTCCCTGTTAAACACACTTGAAATGTTTATGCAACGCTTTAAAGAAAAGCTTGTTGCAGCGTGTTGATATTTCTGGAGCCACTATGAAATATTTTTTAAGTTTTCCCCCAAATTCAGTGTTTTACATTATATGTCTGTCAAAAATGTCTAATCAATTGATTTCTTAAAACTTTTAACATTTATTATTATTTATGATTTTGACAATATTAGGGTGCTAGGTTTTCTTTTTACTGGATTCTGTGGTTTATAAAATTATAATCAAAAACTGGTGATCAAGTTACTCCTTATGACTATAACAGTATAATCAATCTTTTTAAATGTAATCATATAAAAATACACCAGTTACTTACAACAAAATATTGCAAAAAACTGTGATGTTTTAATTAAATAAAGTCTCTTGATTGGGCGAATGTTCCTTAAAATGATTTTTTAATTAAGTAATAATAATTAGTAGGGTTGTAAAGAGGAAAACGATTTCAGGAAACTTAATTACATTTCTGAAAATTCCGAAGTTTTCCAAAAGTTTCAAAAAATTCCTGATACATTTCCAACAAATCCTGACAAGTTACCAAAAAATCCCAGAAAGTTTCCAAAATATCCTGATACTTTTCCAAAAAATCCCGTAACGTTTCCAAAATATCCTGACAAATAAAAAAAAAATCCCGTAAAGTTTCCCAAAAATCCTGACAAGTTACCAAAAAATCCCAGAAAGTTTCCAAAATATCCTGACAAATAAAAAAAATATCCCATAAAGTTTCCCAAAAATCCTGACAAATAAAAAAAAATCCCGTAAAGTTTCCCAAAAATCCTGTAAAGTTTCCCAAAAATCCTGACAAATAAAAAAAAATCCCGTAAAGTTTCCAAAAAATCCTGATACGTTTCCAAAAAATCCTGATTAATTAAAAACAAATCCTGTAAACTTTCCCACAAATCCTGATAAATAAATAAAAAATCCCGTAAAGTTTCCAAAAAATCCGTAAAGTTTCTCAAAAATCCTGACAAAAAAAGTAAAATCCTGATACATTTCCAAAAAAATCCCTGAAAGTTTCCCAAAAATTCCGTAAAGTTTCTCAAAAATCCTGACAAATTAGATACATTTCCAAAAAATCCTGATTATTTTCCAAAAATCCTGGAAAGCAATCCTTTTTGCAGCCTTAATAATTAGTCGTGAGAAGTGAATTTCACATCTAATATTTCTGTCAGTATTTCTCCCAGTTACACCAAACTTATACGCTGGTGGTTTGACCTTTGAGTTTCTGTGTGAGTTTCTCTGTTTTAATAGCCATTGACTAATTCTCCAAATGCATGTGGTTTTAATATCAAACACATACACCAGCATAACTCAAAGTCATGTCAGATGTATCTTGTGTGTTCTCAGGTTTACAGGCTGCTGTTCTGCACACTATGACTGAACTCCGTCGTCTGTTCTCCGCTTGTCCCGGTCGGCAGTAGAGTCCAGCAGACGCAAGCGCGAGGTCTGTGTTAATATGTCTGCGTGTGGAGAGTTTGCCGAGCACGTGTGGAAACCAGGCTCCTGTAAGAACTGCTTCCATCCGCGCAGCGCTCACAGACTGACCGGCACAGCGGGCAGCGCTTGTGTCGGGGAAGACGAGGATGGGGTGACGTCTCCCTCTCCGTATGGCAAACCCACCATCGCTGTCAGACCCACCATGATGAACATGGACGTCACAACTGAGGTCAAGACGGACATCAACGTGAACACAGAACAGGTATCTCAATTCAATGGGTGGATGAACTCTTAAAGGAATACCCTAAAATGAAAAACTGTTAATTCTCAGGCCATCCGAGATTAGGATGAGTTTGTTTCTTCATCAGGTTTGTAGAAAAGTGTCTCAGCAATGGATGGTCTGCAGTGAATCGGTGCCGTCAAAATGAGAGTCTGATTAAAACATCACAATAATCCACAGTCCATCAGTTAACATCTGGAGTGTTGTGATGTTTTTATCAGACTCTCATTCTGACGGCACCCATTCACTGCAGAGCATCCATTGACTCTCATTCTGACGGCACCCATTCACTGCAGTGCATCCATTGACTCTCATTCTGACGGCACCCATTCACTGCAGCGCATCCATTGACTCTCATTCTGACGGCACCCATTCACTGCAGCGCATCATTGACTCTCATTCTGACGGCACCCATTCACTGCAGAGCATCCATTGACTCTCATTCTGACGGCACCCATTCACTGCAGAGCATCCATTGACTCTCATTCTGACGGCACCCATTCACTGCAGCGCATCATTGACTCTCATTCTGACGGCACCCATTCACTGCAGAGCATCCATTGACTCTCATTCTGACGGCACCCATTCACTGCAGAGCATCCATTGACTCTCATTCTGACGGCACCCATTCACTGCACAGCATCCATTGCTGAGACACATTTCTACAAACCTGATGAAGAAACAAACTCGGATGGCCTGAGAATGAACACATTTTCATTTTTGGCTGGACTACTCCTTTAAGCTCGTATTATGGTGGAAGTCAGAGATATCTCTAAGGTGGGTTCATGTGGGTGGGGTTTAGTCTACAATCTCCACTACATGGGTGGAGACTGGAATGTCTTTGTGAACGCAAGATAACAGAACGCCATTCACACTGTACAGGAACGCAGTGATGTGGACACATATAGGCTGTTTAAACAAAGATAATTAGATCACCGCCAAGGGCATTGAATCATTTCTATGACAGACTATAAAGCGGACACAGTCACATAAAGTCGTCTGTGGAGTCAAATACGATGAGTGATTAGTTATTTGTACCTGTGTGAGTAATTGTCTATGTAATGGCTGTGAAATATTACCTGTTTATTCTAGGGCTGGGTATCGTTCAAACATTTCCGATACCGATACTTTGAGTTCGATATCGGTTCCTGAACGATACCAATTTTATTAAATCAGTTTTAACACGATTACATTATATCAAAAATGTTGGTTTTATTTTTTCAGCTTGTCCACATTTATACAGACTCAAAGAGTCACTGCACAAATTAACAAAATATATCCAATTCAATAAATCAGTGCAAATAATTTTAATAAAGTTCAGATAGTTTTCTAATCTGTTAGGCTACGTTCGGTTTAAAACACACAGAATCATCTTTTCTATTCATTTATTCTAGGTTGTTAAAGACTTCAAGAAATAAAAAATATTTATCTACTTTCATTAGGGGGTGTTTTATTTTATTTCACCATGTGTTTTATTATTAAATTCTGTGTTGTAGTACGTCTAATTATTTGAAAAAACAGCTTAGTTTATTCAATTTTATTCTATAAATTGGCTTATTAACATTGCAAAAAACTGGGTTTGATTGGGTAATATTCTTTAAAATAACTTTTTAATTAAGTAATAATAATTATTAGGGTTGCAAAGAGGAAAAACATTTCTGGAAACTTAATGGAAATTCCCTAAGTTTTCCAAAAGTTTCTAAAAAATCCTGATTATTTAAAAAAAAATCCTGATAAGTTTCCCAAAATCACAGAAAGTTTCTAAAAAATACTGTTAGGGTTTCCAAAAAATCCCTGAAAGTTTCCAAAAAATACTGTTAGGGTTTCCAAAAAATCCCGGAAAGTTTCCAAAAAATACTGTTAGGGTTTCCAAAAAATCCCGGAAAGTTTCCAAAAAATACTGTTAGGGTTTCCAAAAAATCCCGGAAAGTTTCCAAAAAATACTGTCAGGGTTTCCAAAAAATCCCGGAAAGTTTCCAAAAAATACTGTTAGGGTTTCCAAAAAATCCCGGAAAGTTTCCAAAAAATCCTGATAAATTTCCCAAAAATCCCGGAAAGTTTCCAAAAAATACTGTTAGGGTTTCCAAAAAATCCGGAAAGTTTCCAAAAAATACTGTCAGGGTTTCCAAAAAATCCCGGAAAGTTTCCCCAAAATCAAGATAAATTTCCCCAAAAATCCAGATTTTTTAATATGTCAAACACTGATCGATCCGCGCCGCATCGCTTCTAGTCGAACACACCTAGTGCTGCAGGCCTATCGCCTCACTGGCGCTGATGAGATTAACCCATTAAGTATCGAAATTTGGTACCGAACGACAAGACGTTTTTTGATACTCGATGGTTTCGATACCCAGCCCTAGTTTATTCAGCATGCTTTGTTTGTTTACTCTTTGATGTTATTACATCAATGTGGGTTTCTTACATTGGCAAGTTGTTGAGCTTAATAAGCTTTTTATTGTAAACACAATGCTCTTATGATTGCTTCTGTATCTTAGAACAACCAGAAGACTTTTGTAGGACTGAAGAAAGCTCTGGATTTGGCTCCTCTGTACATCGATAGCAATGGATGTAATACATCTCTCAGAGAAGCCATGATACAGAACGGCATCTCCGGGAAGAAGTACTCCCCAAATGTTTGTTCTCCCACTGGATTATCCAAAGACTGCATGGTTATCAGCAATATGTTTATGAGTCAGGAAGATGGCTGCGTTCCCCACAGTCTGAAAGCAAATGGGAACAGTAGACCCATGACCAAGAGCACCTACGCCAATGGAGATTCTTGTCTTCATAATGGGACTGTAAACAGAGATGGAGTTACGAGTCCTCTAAGGGGATCCGTAGAGGAAAGGCAAGCCAGAACCACGCCAGGGAATGTGGTTAACGGATCATCCAATGAGACGCCAGGTACTTCGCCGTCTCCGATGTCTCCAGACTCCTTCGGTGAAAGCCTATCAGACTCGTGCTCCAATCGGAGCAGCGTGGATTCGTTAGGGAGTCCTCAGAAGTCTCCACCAAACGTGTTCGAGGAAAGGGAGCCGATCTATGCTGAGAGCACCAAGAGGAAAAGACGACTCTATGCTCAATGCGACGATAAGGCTCTGCAATCCTCCGAAGTCAATGTAAGCGAAAATCAAAAGCGACTATTACCGTCGTCGCCGCTCATACTGAGGAAAACAACCGGACGTTTTACCTAAGCAGCCCGGATTCGGCTGTAAGCACCCAATGGACCCACTTCAGCCCAACCGCGCCCAAAGACCCATCAAGCCCGTCGTTCGCTTGGCCAAATGCTTCCGATGCCACCGAAACAACCAAACCCAAGCCTCAATCCAGTCCTCCGGTTCCTCCTAAGATCAGCACCCGTCCTCCAAGACTTGGTACCTCCAGTCTCTCCTTACCGTTACCCGAGCTCAGCTTTCACGTGGTTCTTCCTCCAAACCAAGTGACCACGCAAGTGGACACCAATGCCCATGCCGTCCGACACAAGTCCAAGTGCGCCAGGAGTCTAGAGCAATGTATCGACGGGGCGGAAGAGGAGGTCGAGTCCAAGAGATCAGGCTCTTGTGGTGGGCTGGGCGACTCCATCAATGCTCCTGCTGTTCCGTCCAGAGAATGGACGAGCGAGAGCAGTGCAATGCCAGGCACCGCCAACAAAAGCACCAGTCAAATGCCAACGGAGGATGGCAGAGCCAAAGAGAGCTTGCTCTTGAGCCCGTCTCCTCTCATCCACTCCAGTGAACCCAACACCAGCCGGGCTCCCGTGCCGCCTCCACCACCTCCCAAAAAACACCACCGGTGAGAGCTGCATTCTTATTTTATGCTGTTTGCCAAGATATTAATCAGTTGATTATATCAATACATATGCTTTGATGGAGCCAGATTAGTCTTGGTATTTGTCGGCTATGGTAAATATTAGTTTTCTAGTCATTTTTGGACATTGGTTAAGGTTAGGACTACAAATAGGCTCTCAAATTGGATTTATGACTGGAGATAATTATGATACCTAGACTAAACTTTATACATAGTTGCAGGTTGAACATCTAGTTGGTTGTCAGTGAATGAGACGCTATCTGTTGGATTTTGACTAAATATCTTCCAATGCATTTTGGCTTTAATGTAGCTTCCTCAAGAAATTGGTAAGAATTAATCTGGTATCCTCTATTATTTTTGTTGTTGCCAACAATAAAGCACTTGAGTGCAGTAAACAAGTAAATATGACTTCAGAAGTGGTAATTAGGAAATGTCCAATAGTGCATGTAAGTGCAAAGATCCAGTTATGCTGTTTTTTCCAGTTTGCATGACCATGAATTTATAAGCTCTTGGTATTGCTATAGAAAAACACTCTCAAGTCGTATTCATGACTGGGAAACTTTAATGCCACAGTTTTTGAGTTGGGAGGATGAAACTTTAAACTACAAAATGCGTTCTCTTGCATTACAGGCATGTATATAAAGGACTATTTGATGCATGTTGTGTGTATTTTGCTCAGTGTTTATTTGACTGAAACTTCAGAATCACAGGTTGCTTGGGACACTATATTTTATTCACAATCCATTGGACATTAAATATCTTCACTGTGTTTTGGTTTTAATGCAAGAAATTGGCAAGAATGAACCTGTTGTCATCCGTTATTTCTATTGCTCCCCAAGCTTACAGTTATTGGTTTTAATGCGTTTTCCCCAAGAAATAGGCAAGAATACATGTTCTCCATTATCCTGTTTTTCCCAACAACAAAGCACTTTCAATCATTCCCAATAGCGCATGAAGGCGAAGTTGTCTGGTGTTCCAGGTTTCAATGAATTAAAACTCTATTGGTCATGAGTGGTGTTGTTAGTTTGTCACTGGTTGGTCTGATCTCTGGTTTCATATTGTGATGGATTCATTGTCTTTGGTTTTGCTCTCTTGTATAGGTTAGTAATTGGTGATGTGATTCGTTGAGCTCGGTGGTTTACTGAGATGAAGTGTTTATTTGTTCACTCTCGCTCTCTCTGAATGAAGTTGATTGTGTTTATGTCTGGACTCGTTAGGTTTAGGCTGGTCTCTCTGTTTATCAGTTTATCAGTCCCTCATTGAGCCATTATAGAGACGATCTCAAGCGCAGATCTGTTCACGCCGTTCTGAATGTGACGTCTGTTCATGAGCCATTCGATTCATTTATTTTGCTGTAATCACGTTTAACATGTGCGGTTTGGGTTTTCTCTGCTTGTCAGCGCTGAATCTGTTGGCCTTTAGTTTATTTAACACTTTCAGTCTGATTGAACTTCATCTGCTTACACTGTTAACCCCCTGGGTTAAATAGAATTAATTTTAAACGTAATGTAAAACTAAAATAGAATTATTTTAACCATAATGTAAAACTAAAATAGAATTATTTTAAACGTAATGTAAAACTAAAATAGAATTATTTTAACCGTAATGTAAAACTAAAATATAATTATTTTAAATGTAATGTAAAACTAAAATAGAATTATTTTAAACGTAAAATTTAAATAAAATAAATAAATTATAATAAAATACGTTATAAATGTAATTTATTTTTAAATAATTCTATTTTAATTCTCCATTTTCATAATTATATGTGTTTGTGATTTTTAAATAAAAACAATTATTTATTATAATTTGATTGATTATTATGTTTGGGAAGCTTCTTTGAGGAACAGAGAGTGGAAATGGGGGAAGTTATGAACTCATCTAATGAATCATTAATGGAGCAGATGGTTCTCGAATATGTTTTTCCAGCAGGACAAGCATAAGCTGCGGTGATTATGGATATTAAAGCGTGATGGTGGTCTGTAAGCGCAGGTGTTGAGATGTAGTCGTTCCTCTGAGCGTCGGTCGAGGTGAAGAAACCTCTGGAGCCGAGGAACAGATGATCTGTGCCTCGAGTGTTTGTTTCCATGCCTCGGGTCAGAGATGACACACACACACACACACACACACACACACACACACACACACACACACACACTCAGACGTGGTGATTCACGCTCAGACGCTGATGATCCTCCGGTCCGGCTGGTTCTGAGGTGAGTGACAGACGGCTGTGTGTTTCACTCAGGTCCTGTAGTGTCTGTGGTAAACATGTGGAAAGGTCGTGCCGCTGTGTTTGTGTTTGAGCGCGTGTCTGTATGATGCACTTCAGATCAGCAGAAACACGTATGATTGTGGGAAACCGAGGAAAGATGCAGATCAATGATTCAAGATCAGCCAAAGATGAGCTTTCCTGGACTGAACTGCTCTATAGGGACAGAACTATTTTATATATATATATATCATTTTTAAAAATAATATGCATCCCTGGAGCACAGACGCAGTCATAAGCAGCAGGTATATTTGTAGAAATAGCCAACAATACATTGTATGAGTTAAAATTATACATTTTTATTATATGACAAAATTCATTAGGATATTAAGATCATGTTCCATGAAGATATTTAGTACATTTCGTATCATAATCTTAATTTTTGATTAGTAAAATGCATTGCTAAGAACAACTTTAAAGGTGATTTTCTCAATATTTAGATTTTTTTGCACCCTCAGATTCCAGATTTTTAAATACTGTTCAAACCATACATCAATGGAAATATTATTTATTAATCTTTCAGATGATGTATAAATCTCAATTTTGAAAAATGTTCCCTTATGACTGGTTTTGTGGTCCTGGGTGACATATAGTATTAAATGAATTGAATATATGATCACATTTAATATACAGTATTTAGTATAACAGTAAATATTATTATGCGTGTCTATCTACAGTAAGTGCAGAAAGCCCTTCTTGTTGGCAGAGGCTGTTTATATTAGCTCCGCCCACTAGCGTGTGATTGGGCCACACAACACTACAAAAGAAAACAGTTTAATAACAGCTCCAGCGGCGTTGATGGTAAAAACCATAATGCACTTTTTTATTACTCCATTTTTAGTCTCATATCGCATCGAACGGCATGTATTTTTAATAAAAATTAAGAAAATAATCAAAAAGTTATCAGGTAGGTGTAGGGAGGGCTTTATTGTCCCAAAAATGTTGCATCTATTTAATAATTTGAATTAAAAGGATAATTTACACTCAATACGTTATTATCGCATACTGTTTTATAATGTACTACAATACTGCGGTGCAGATAATTGCCACTATTTGCAATAAGTAGTATACAAACATACATACACACTATTTTAACAGTGTAAATAGAATCTATAGATCGTGTTACTTTGTTTCAGAGCGCAGCTGAATGCTGCATTCTGATTGGCTGACAGGTGTTTCAAGTCTTATTATTATTGACTTTATATAAGCGACTTTATATATTTTGTATATTTATATAGTGTGCGCGACTTTATATATTTCTCATTTAAATAAACGTGTGTGTGTGTGTGTGTGTGTGTGTGTGTGTGTGTGTGTGTGTGTGTGTGTGTGTGTGTGTGAGTGAGTGAGTGAGTGTGTTGTGTGAAAAACAGGCTCCAGTCCCATGAAACTGTGGTTTTGAGGCTCAAATGTGCTTCCTTCATTTGTTCACTTCACTTTTCTGTGTGTGTGTGTGTGTGTGTGTGTGTGTGTGAGAGAGAGAGAGAATCTGACCTGTGTGTGTAGTTCAGAGGACGCTGCGGTGCTTCATCACAGGTCATCAGTGTGTGTGTGTGTGTGTGTGTGTGTGTAGTTCAGAGGACGCTGCGGTGCTTCATCACAGGTCATCGGGTGTGTGTGTGTGTGTGTGTAGTTCAGAGGACGCTGCGGTGCTTCATCACAGGTCATCGGGTGTGTGTGTTTGACATGGAGAGACTGATCTCAGGTCTGCTTTTACTAATGTAAAACATATTTATAGCAGCTCTAGTGCCCAGCATGGTTTTCAGATGTGAACATCCGTTGTTTGAGAGATTTTCAGCCCTGATTGAACAAATTCTGAGGTCCTCTATACCATAAATGGCATGCGTGAAAGAGAGAGAGAGAGATAATGATGTAATAATGACACAGCGAGGGAATTCACTTCACTTCTGTTCCTTCAGTTTTTCCCCTGTGTGTGTTCCCACACAGCTGAAGAGTACAAACCTGTGTGTGTGTGTGTGTGTGTGTGTCTGTGTCTGTGTCTGTGTCTGTGTCTGTGTCTGTGTGTGTGTGTGTGTGTCGTCTGCAGCGTGTGTAACCGTCTGAGTGGCAGTAATATGGATCTGGAGGGTCAGCAGGGGTCAGTGGAGAATCTCAGCCAATCACTGCGAGGACTGAACTGCTGCAGTAATGCATCCAGCGACAGCCTGCAGGCGCTCTCCGACACCGGTGAGTTACACACCGACACGCTGTTTGTTTCATTTATTCATTAATTAAATAAAAATTATTTGATTAATTATTTAATTATTTTTAATTAATTTTAATATTTTTTTATTTTATTTTAATCTAATTTGTAATTTTATTAATATTTATTTTATTTATTTTATTTTAATTTTTTTTATTTAATAAATTGTAAAATTTAGGTTGGGTATTACCCAAATAAACACAAACACAAAACAGATCAACACAAAAGGTTTCTAAATATTATTTACTCACAATTTCTGCCTGATTCAAAATATTTTGAGCTTAGCATAACTAGTCAAATATGTGACCCTGGACCAAAAAAAAACAGCCATAAGGGTAAATTTTTCTGAAATTGAGATTTATGCATAATCTGAAAGCTGAATAAATAATCTTTTCATTGTTGTATGGTTTGGGCAATATTTGAAAATCTGGAATCTGAGGGTGCAAAAACATCTAAATATTGAGAAAATCATCTTTAAAGTTGTTCTTAGCAATGCATATTAATAATCAAAAATGTATTATTTATATATTTACGGTAGGAGATTTGCAAAATATCTTCATGGAACATGATCTTAATATTCTAATGATTTTTGTCATAAAAGAAAAATGTATAATTTTGACCCATACAATGTATTGTTGGCTATTGCTACAAATATAGCTGTGCTGCTTATGACTGGATTTGTGCTCCAAGGTCACATATTATTGATTATAAAACACATATTCAGCTTTAAGAATTGTTATTTTAAGACTTGTCCAGGTCTTGAAATCACACGTTTAAAATGAGGCTTTTTCCCAAAACCTGGTTATTCAAAGACAAAAAGAGTTTAAGCTAATTCTTGGTCTTTAGTTGTTGTTTCATCTTGTTTTAAGTCATGTACAAGCTCTTCCAAACGCTGGTGCTCGTATTCTTCATCAATACAGCTGTCCCAGAATGCACTGCAACAGGCTCGTAGATGGCAGATGGAGTTGAGAAGAAAAAACACATTAGGTCTGATTATAAATGTACTATGTTTAGTCATATTTCTGTGTTTATTTAGTCATTAGATTGAGAATAGAGTTTCTACTGATGTAGGTTGTTTTGAATCAGTCTCATGAGGTTTAATCTGAGTCTGATGCTGTCTCTGAAGGGAGCTTCCGGTGTAGGCAGCAGAGGGATGTTCACTAGGGTCTGAAGCGGAACTGAAGTCTATAAACAGACTGTGTGTTATTGTGAATGAAACTTCCTTCCTGATAATCAGCGCTGATGAGAAGGGAACTTCAGACGCCGCTCTTCCTTGGCTCACGGCTGTGATAGGCTGTAGGTGGATGTAGTGTGTTCCCATAATTCATCAGGGCGCAGAGATAATGGAGGGTTAAATAGAGGAAATCAGGGCTTGTGTTTATCACAGGGCGTTTTCTGATGGTTCCCCTCATAGGAGTCACTGATCTTCATCTGCAGGCCTTCATTAACACGTCACAAACCACTGAGAGACTCCATCACAGGATCTGACGATCTATGAAGGATCTATGAAGTGTGTGTGTGTGTGCGTGTGTGTGTGTGTGTGCGAGTGAGTGTGTGTGTGTGTGTGTGTGCGCGAGTGATTGTGGGAGTGTGTGTCTGAGAATGCGAGTGTGTGTGTGTGTGTGTGTGTGTGAGTGTGTGAGTGTGAGCGCATGTGTGTGTGTGTGTGTGTGTGTGTGTGTGTGTGCAGTGATTGTGGGAGTGAGTGTGTGTGTGTGTGTGTGTGTGTGGGAGGAGTGTGTGTGTGAGTGTGTGTGTGTGAGAGAGTGCGAGTGTGTGTTTGTGTGTGCAAGTGATTGTGGGAGTGAGTGATTGTGATTGTGAGTGTGTGTGTGAGTGTGTGCGAGTGTTGTGTTAGAATACAGAAACAGAAATGAGGAACATGAACACTTTAATTCTCCTGATTGTCTGACAGGAATTATATAGAAATTAATCACAATCATATGACTATAGAGCAGATCTTTCAAACTTGCTTTCAATTCAGGATTTACAAAACTGTTGTGTTGCTGTTTGGGATGACAGCAACACTGTGATAAAAGACCAATAAATGTAATTATTTTTTAAAACGTATTCATTTTTATTATTTACTTAACACCTTATTTTGCTCTGTTATATATATATATATATTTTTTGTGTAAATTTCTTTGTCAATGTTGTATAAATATTGTTTATATAAATTATGCATTGTATAAATATTATGCAAACCCATTCATGCCATTAAACAGCTTTTAATTCAGTTAATATAATTTTTTCATTTTGACTAAAAGTTAACTCTTTCTTCACCCTCTGGTCATGTGATCTAGACTCCACCCTCCGCTCCAGCCCCTCCCCTTTCCCCAGCAGCCCGCTTGGCTCCGCCCCTTCGTCTCCGCGGCCCGATGCGTCTCCCTGCACCAGCCTGACCAATCAGCTCCAGCCGCCTCCGTTACCGCAGAAGAAGCTGGTGAACCGCACCACCTCGGCTCCGAGCGACTCTGGCGTCAAACCGCTCGCCCGCTCTCGCCCGCGTCTGGGGACCGTGACGTCCTGCTCGTCTCCGCAGCTCAACACGCTGCATCTGCACGCGCTTCTCAGGAACATGGACAGCCGCGAGGGCATCTACTCCAAACTGGGCGGCCTGTACGCCGAGTCCCTGCGGCGGCTAGCGATCAAGTGTGAGGAGCATTTCACCGGCGGCCAGAGGAACACGCTGAGATTCAACGAGAGCAACTGGTCACTCTTTAAACTCACCTGCAACAAACCCTGCTGTCTGTCCGGAGACGCCGTGTATTACTCGAGCCTCCTGCGCGTCAGACACTCGCAACACATACGCCGTCAAGGTCAGAGAATATATATATATATGACCCTGGAGTACAAAAGCAGTCATAAGCAGCACTGCTATATTTGTAGCAATAGACAACAATACATTGATAAATGTTATTCATATTATTTCACGATATTTTCAAATAAGTGCAGCCTTGATGAACATAAAAGGCTTTATTTAAACATTTCATATGTATTTTATTTGCAATAAGGAAATTGTGTATTGATATTTAACATCACAGCATGTCTGTTTACATCAGATCTGTAAAGGCCAGGCTCCGGACAGTAACCAGGCTCATCTGTACGGTCTTTCGGTGCAGCAGAGCATCCCGTCTCACTTCAGTCTGCAGCAGGACTGCGGTCACTTCATCGCCTGCGTGCCGCGGAGCATGTTACCCAGCGAGGAGAGCGGTCCGGCCGAGCAGGAGCGAGTGGTGGTGATCACCCGGGACGTCCCGCACCAGAGCGTGGCGGATTTCGTCCGCGAGTGGGAGTCGTTCCACCGCGCGCAGCCGGAGGTTTACGAGCGGCGCGTGTGTTTTCTGCTGCTGCAGCTGTGCGCGGGTCTGGAGCATCTGAAAGCACACGGCGTCACGCATCGAGATCTGTGCATGGAGAACCTGCTGCTGGTGCAGCGTCCAGATCCACAGCAGCACAACCTCCCACGCCTCCTCATCAGCAGCTTCGCCAAAGCCAAGCGCCGCGATGCAGAACAGGTTATTATGAATCATGCTTATTATCACAGTATTATTGTTTTTACTAGAGGTCGACCGATAGTGTATTTTACCGATATGACACCTAGGTTGGACCACACAGGACCGATACCGATTAATCAACTGAACATTTGTTCTGCACTCTACTATTTAAAAAAGTACTGAACCATACTTTGTAAATGAATAAAAGTATTAATATGATTTATTAGTGCTGACCCTTATTAGTCGACTAACCGTTAGTTTACGAGTAGAGACTTGGTGGCCCAAACTTTTAATAGTCGCTTAGTCACAAACAAAAACAAGGCTAAGCGACTCAGGCAAGGTTATTATGAATAATTGTTATTAATGATATTTCACAATATTATAGATTTTTCTAGAGGTCGACCGATAGAGTATTTTACCAATACGATAGCTTGGTTGATCCACACCGATACCGATAAATGAACCGATAGTTTTTCAAATTATACTGAATGGAAACTAAAATAGTGCTCTACTATTTAAAAAAAGTACTGAACCTTACTTTGTAAATTAATACAAATATTAATATTAATTATTATTAGGGCTGCCCCTTAATAGTCAACTAGCCTTTATTTGACCAGAAGAGGCTTGGTCGGCCGAAACTTTAATACTCGCTTAGTCACACAAAAAAGCCAAGCATGGTGACACATGGCCAAGGTTATTATGAATAATTGTTATTAATGACATTTCACAGTATTATTGTTTTTACTAGAGGTCGACCGATATTGGATTTTACCGATACGATAGCTAGGTTGGACCACATCGGGCCGATACTGATTATTTAACCGATTAATCAACCGATTAATGATACTGAACCGAAACTAAAATAGTGCTCTACTATTTAAAAAAGTACTTAACCATACTTTTTAAATGAATAAAAGTATTAACATTAATTATATATTGATCATTAAAGTTTAAAAGTTTAAATTAACACACTCTACTTCTATTCTACAGCTTGTATCGATATTAGTTACTGTTACAAATGGACTCTTTATTGTAAAGTTTTGCCATTTCATATCTAAAGATGGCCATCTTTAAAGATCTAAATTTCAGTACCTGAGAATGCATTTGGGTGCATACGAGAGACTGTATAAAGTAGCTTCAGACTCTCCAGCAACGGACACAACCTGCAAAAGCTATCGGCATGAAGTTTACATTTATTAATTTAGCTTTTATCCAGATAACTGATAGCTCCGCCAATCAACTATCGGTGCCGATTAATTGGCAAAACCGATACATCGGTCGACTTCTAGTATTTACTGTATTTTTGTTCAAATAAATGCAGCCTTGTTTAATTTTTAAGGCTTTTTTCAAAAACATGTAATTAATTATTCCAAATATACTCTACCAGTCAAAAGTTTTTGAACAGTAAGATTGTTTATGTTTTTTAAAGAACACTCTTCTGCTCCCCAAGCTTACAGTTATTTGATCCAAAGCACAGCAAAAACAGTACATATTGAAAATAGCTGTTTTCTGTTTGAATATGTTTTAAAATGTAATTTATTCCTGTGGTTTCAAAGCTGAAACGGCTCAATGCAGACGACCCGTTTCTAAAGCGGGATCACGCCCGGCTCGCGCCTGAGATCGTCTCGGCTGCACAGTATCACAAATTTGACGAGTTTCAAACCGGCATCCTGATCTACGAGCTCCTGCACCGCCGTAACCCGTTCGAAGCCACGCTGGGCAAATGCGATTACAGATGTGACGAGCTGCCGCCGATCCCCGCCGCCTCAATCTACTCACCGGGCCTGCAGAGACTGGCGCACCTGCTGCTGGAGCCCGACCCCGGACGCCGCATCCACGTCCAGGACGCTCGGCGCATCCTACAGGTAGTGTTCATTTCATCAGCTATTTTCAGCTTTAGTCTTAGGGCCTTGTCTTGTGGTATTATAAGTGAAAATGTCAAAATTGGGCCCAATTAGCCATTTTCTCTCCCCGGTGTCATGTGACTCGTTAATGTTCCACGGTCTCAGGTGTGAATGGGGAGCAGGTGTGTTAAATATGGTGTTATCGCTCTCACTCTCTCATACTGGTCACTGGAAGTTCAACATGGCACCTCATGGCAAAGAACTCTCTGAGGGTCTGAAAGAATTGTTGCTCTACATAAAGATGGTGTAGACTATAAGAAGATTGCCAAGACCCTGAAACTGAGCTACAGCACGGTGGCCAAGACCATACAGCGGTTTAACAGGACCGGTTCCACTCAGAACAGGCCTCGGCATGGTCGACCAAAGAAGTTGAGTGCACGTGCTCAGTGTCATATCCAGAGGTTGTGTTTGGGAAATAGACGTATGAGTGCTGCCAGCATTGCTGCAGAGTTGAAGGGGTGGGGGGCAGCCTGTCAGTGCTCAGACCATACACTAGATCAAGTTGGTCTGCATGGCTGTCGTCCCAGAAGAGCCTGCAAAAAGCCCGCAAACAGTTTGCTGAAGACAAGCAGACTAAGGACATGGATTACTGGAACCATGTTCTGTGGTCTGATGAGACCAAGATTAACTTATTTGGTTCAGATGGTGTCAAGCATGTGTGGCAGCAACCAGGTGAGGAGTACAAAGACAAGTCTGTCTTGCCTACAGTCAAGCATGGTGGTGCGAGTGTCATGGTCTGGGCTGCATGAGTCTGGGGCTGCATGAGTGCTGCTGGGGAGCTACAGTTCATTGAGGGAACCATGAATGCCAACATGTACTGTGACATATTGAAGCGGAGCAGGATCCCCTCCCTTCGGAGACTGAGCCTTAGGGCAGTATTCCAACATGATAACGACCACTGCCTTGCTAAAGAAGCTGAGGGTAAATGTGAAGGACTGGCTAAGCATGTGTCCAGACCTAAACCCTATTGAGCATCAGTGGGGCATCCTCAAACGGACGGTGGATGAGCGCAAGGTCTCTAACATCCACCAGCTCTGTGATGTCATCATGGAGGAGTGGAAGAGGACTCCAGTGGTCACCTGTGAAGCTCTGGTGAACTCCATGCCCAAGAGGGTTAAGTCAGTGCTGGGAAATAATGGTGGCCACACAAAATATTGACACTGGGCCCAATTTGGATATTTTCACTTACTCACTTTTGTGGCTAGCGGTTTATACATTAATGGCAGTGTGTTGAGTTATTTTGAAGGGACAGCAAATGTACACTGTTATACAAGCTGTACACTCACTACTCTACGACTAGTGTTGTCACATGAAAATATATAATAAGTATTTACAAAAATGTGAGGGGTGTACTCACTTCTGTGAGATACTGTGAATGTATGTATGTATAAAGTTTGTATACAACTTTGGGTTTCCCCCCCAATGTTTAAGACATGGTTATGGCCTTGTACTTAAGTACAGTATTCAAGTAAAACTCAAGTATTTTACACCCTTGCTCTGCAGGCGCTGCTTTGGGGGCCTCGGCGGGAGCTGCTGGAGCAGCCGTGGGTCTGTGGAGGAGGAGAAGGAGGTGGAGGAGGAGATGGACGGAGGCTGGAGCAGCCGTGGGTCGATGGTGGAGGCTCAGGAGGAGGTGGAGGAGGCTCAGGAGGTGGAGGAGGAGATGGACGGAGGCTGGAGCAGCCGTGGGTCTGTGGAGGAGGCTCAGGAGGTGGAGGAGGAGATGGACGGAGGCTGGAGCAGCCGTGCGTCGATGAAGGAGGAGGTGGAGGAGGCGGGCGGAGGCTGGAGCCGAGGCACGACGGGCTGCTGAACTGGCTGGATGTGAAGCGTGCGCTGCTGATGATGAAGTTCGCCGAGCGCTCGCTGGAGCCAGAGAGGAACGCCGAGCTGGAGGACTGGCTCTGCTGTCAGTATTTCTCCAGCGCAAACCCCAGATCTCTGTGTCAGACCGCAGAGCTGCTGTACAAACTGCACTTTACTCGCTGAGCTCCAGATCAACACTGTGTGTCCTTCACTGGAATCAAACACCAGCACAGCGGCCGAGCACTCGTATCAGCATTACACCGCGTCACTTCACCTTCTCTAATGAATCTTTGCTTTCAGTTGCTTTCAGAGTGAAACTCAGCATGCCTGAAATGTACAGATCACTTTTCACCCCAAATTTAAAAGGGAATATGTTTATATACAGTATATATTTATGTATGCATGCATGTATGCATGTGTGTTTGTGTGTGTGTGTGTGTGTGTGTGTGTGTGTGTGTGTGTGTGTGTGTGTGTGTGTGTGTGTGCGCTTGTGTGTGCGCGTGAGTGTATGTGTGTGTGTTTGTGTGTGTGTAAAACAAAATTTTATGTCAATTTAGTATAGTTTTATTTATTAATAAGTGTATATATAATATATATTTATATATTGAATATATATATCATGTAAATTAAAGTTAATTTGCAAAAATAGATAACTTAATTTTTTCGCTGTGCATTCCAATTAATCTCAATCAAACTGCAGTCGGGTTATTTTGATCAGGTCAAAAATAACGAATGAATACAGCTAACTAACACAATAAAAACATAATACAAAATATGATTTTTGAAAATAAAAAAAATGAGTTATTTGTTTTTGCAAACTATGTTTAAGATTGTATTATATTGTGACTATTTTCATGAAAATTAAATACATAAAATAATAATACATATCATACCTTATATATATAAGTGTGTGTGTGTGTGTGTTTATATATATATATATATATATATATATAATAATTTTATAACTTTTTTTTCATTTAATAATTTACTGTATATACACACACACACATATAATGGGTGTAATATTTATAATTATGTTTCTTTGCATGATGTATGACGTTTTACATTATGACTATTTTCATGACAATTTCTGTGATGCCAAAAAATCACATTCTCTTAATACAATAATGACAATATTATTTTTTGGATGCAGTATTTGATAAGTTTATGTATTAAAACCAGAGTCAAAGAATTAGTACAACATAGTGATGTGTTACTGTAAATGTCACAATATAATCTAATCTTTGTTGGTTCCTCTGAAGGAGCTTTAAGAGCGTCTCGGACAGGTTTAGGGGCTGCTTCGGTGAATCTGAGTCTCGTGTTGCGCTCGGCTGTGGATG
>CM050433.1:586635-606635 GCA_027564155.1 Gymnocypris eckloni scoliostomus | reverse complement strand
AATGCAGCATTAGAGCATATATATACATATATGTGTGTGTGTGTGTGTGTGTGTATATATATATGTGTCTGTGTGTGTGTATATATGGATGGATGTGTGTTGTATTTATGTATTTAAAACCTTGCTACGTGTACTGTGTTAAAACTTGTCATAGCACATGCATTTTATTGCTCATTTATTGGTTTTGATTGCATCTATTTTTGAGCATTTTTGATTGAGTAATTTGTAAGTTGCTTTGGATAAAAACGTTTGATAAATTACTAAATGTTACTAAATGAACTTGTATTGAAAGATGTATCTTCTCTAAACGGTCTCTGTCAGTAATAACCTTCACTGTCTCAAATGCACGCAAATAAGGTGCAAAAACATCATATAACACATTCAGTCCTCAGTCAGTCAACAGACTCGAGTCTCTTCCTCTCAGTAATTTTCCACTCGCTGAACAAACGCAGCGACCGCGCGTACTATAGCGAAGGATCTGCTCATGAATATTAATGACGCAAGGCAATTCGACCGAGCCGATTCGCTAAAACCGTTACGTTTGAATATTAATCAACCACGTGACTGACCGGCCGCCATTACGGCTCGATGAATATTCACGAGCCGCGCCTTCGTCGTAGTAGCGCGGAAGGTGTTTTTATCGCGTCTCCGCCTCCGCGCTCCTCACTTTCTGCCGACAGCAGACGAGCGAACACAGGCCGCCGTGAACTCTCCCGGGGCCGGATGGTAAAATCCAACCTCCAGCGGATCCTAAACAGTCATTGCTTTGCCCGTGAGAAAGAAGGACATAAAGCGTGTGAAACTAGCAGCACCATGGAGCCGCTAAGTAACAGTATTAACGACATGATGGGAAGGTGAGAGCCCCTTTACAGCTCGTCCCCACACATCTAACCGTTTACAGTAGCATAACAGTCTATATATAACTATATAACGCCATAATAGTGCGGGCTGCTGGGTTTAATTAACATACGGGGAGTTTTAATTCGTTATTTCCCCTCAGGGCCTGAGAGGCTAATGCTATTTTTTTCCTCACGTTCAGCAGTTTTTGTCAGCTAACACACAGCACATGATATCTTTAGTGTTTTAAAGGTGCTGGACGCACTAATTTGGTGTCCGTGTGATGTTAAGATGTTAAACTACACTTTAATCCATCTGAATGAAATCATCATGAGATGTGGGTATGAAAATTCATACCCACGCCTAATTAACCTCTAATTTTACTCTCAGCGATACATTATTGTATTTTCGATCTTCACGGAATGATTGACGCACTTATCGTGTTGATTTAGTTATTAAATCGCGTTGTTGTGCGCTGTGACGTCGAAGGCCTTGTTTTCACACACACGTCACAGAAGCCGTCATGACGTCACCCGTCTTGGGCCTTTGATCGCGCCGCGTGGTTTTAGTTATTGAATATTTGTGTTGGTTAATCTACGCTTTAATTACATTATGTCCTTGACCACGTTGAATATACTGTAAAAATGCTTGTTTGTGATTGGTGCGTGTTAATAATTCAGTCATTATATAAAAGCATTTTTTTGGATAACGGTCATGTCACGCGCCAGAGAGCGCGTTCGCTGATGACCGGAAGTAGATATTTTATTGTTATGCAACCGTGACGTTTGTTAATACTCATTTATCTTTTATGACTTTATTACTGTTTTTTTTGTGGTTTGACTGCACGTGGTGCAGTAAGATTATAAAATAATGCTCTCTTTTTGATATCTATATGGACAAAGCATGAAAAATGACAAAACTGTCAATAATAGTTATTAAATATCCTACAAAACGCTACATAAGATTTATCCATTTGAGCACGTCTTGGAAATATATTTAAGCCGAACATTTTATATGCATGTGAATTTTGTGGGCCATGAAAAGACAATTTTGTATTTATTATACGCTAGATTTTATGGGAAGGATTTAGAAACCTATATTAGCGTAAAACGGTAAATTAATAAACGTAACAATTATATAAACATAATCTGTAAACTAAAATTTTAATAAACAAAAACTGTAAGGTTATAAATGCAAATAAAATAATATTTGGGAAATATTACATTTATATTACCAGGGTTATTATGAGTAAATTAGACTATAACAAAAAAATTAAAATAAGTTGCATTAAATTAAATAAAATATTTTATATCAGCTAGAAACATTTATCAATTTTATGTACTAAAATTTTTAAATCTGAAATAAAATGAATAGCCTATATATATATATATATGACGATAAGACATTAACAATTAAAATTAAATGTTAATAAAAACGATATTTCAGTGATACTTGCATTGAGTTATATTGTTTACAATCAAATTTTTCATTGTATTTTAATGTGTATTTTATAACTAATGTATCTGTATGTGTTATTTTGATCTAACGTGTATTTATTTTCATGCAATTATTTATTTTATTTGAAAAATACAATACACATAGAAAAAATTAGTCTCTTTGCGAACCAAATTGCTTGTTTTATAGAACTATTCACGACAACCACAAAATAAAAGTCTAAACTAGCCTCGTATCATATACACACACAGAACTATTCACTGAACCCGTCAAAATAAAAAGTCTAAACTAGCCTCGTATCATATACACACAGAACTATTCACGGCAACCCGTCAAAATAAAAGTCTAAACTAGCCTCATATCATATACACACAGAACTATTCACGGCAACCCGTCAAAATAAAAGTCTAAACTAGCCTCGTATCATATACACACAGAACTATTCACGGCCAACCCATCAAAATAAAAGTCTAAACTAGCCTCGTATCATATACACACAGAACTATTCACGGACACCCATCAAAATAAAAGTCTAAACTAGCCTCGTATCATATACACACAGAACTATTCACGGACACCCGTCAAAATAAAAGTCTAAACTAGCCTCGTATCATATACACACAGAACTATTCACGGACACCCATCAAAATAAAAGTCCTAAACTAGCCTCGTGTTTCTCGCTCTCCTCAGTCTGTCGCTGTGCTGCAGTAGTACCACTGGTCCAGGGCCTCTGTGGTGTTCCTGATGCCCCTCACCCACCTCTGAAGATCCCAGGTGGGCGAGGGAATGGAGCACGGGATCACTCATCCACAGCAGAACCACCGCAGCTGCAGCTGTACTCCGTGAGTATCTGCATACTGCACACTGCACCCCACATACTGCACACTGCACCCCACATACTGCACGCTGCACGCTGCACCCCACACACTGCACCCCACACACTGCACGCTGCATGCCACACGCTGCACCCCACACACCACACGTGCACACACACACCCCACACTGCACCATACACTGCACACGCATCACATACTGCACCACACGCTGCACCCCACACACTGCACGCTGCATGCCACACGCTGCATGCCACGCCGCACCCCACATACTACACGCCGCACCCCACATACTACACGCCGACGCTGCACCCACATACTGCACGCTGCACCCCACACACTGCACGCTGCATGCCACACGCCGCACCCCACATACTACACGCCGCACCCCACATACTACACGCCGCACGCTGCACCCCACACGCCACACACTGCACCCCACACGCCACACTGCACGAGACACACCGCACACTGCACGACGCACGCTGCACCCCACACGCTGCACCCCACACACTACACATTACACAGCGCACACTGCACGAGGCACACTGCATGCCGCACACTGCACGCCACACACACTGCATGCCACACGCCGCACCCCACATACTGCACGCCGCACCCCACATACTACACGCCGCACCCCACATACTGCACGCCGCACCCCACATACTACACGCCGCACTCACTGCACGCCGCACATACTACGCCGCACTACACGCCGCACACATACTACACGCCGCACATACGCCGCACCACATACCACGCCACCCCACATACTGCACGCCGCACTACATACTGTGTTGTATCCGGTCATGTGATCAGTGTGATTTCAGTGGACACACTCTCTCTCTCTCTCACACACACACACACACACACACACACACACACACTCACACTGCATGTTCACACCATGTGATCTGACCTCTCTTACATCAGAGACCGTTCAGATGCTCATTTGGCAGAAATGAAACGCATGATTCAGACAAACTACAGAAGAGCTATAATCACAGAACACAAGCATACACAGATATGAAGTGATGATCAGGACAGACTCCCTAACCATCTCATCTTCTGATTGGCTCCACAGGACAGGAAGTTTACTGTGACCGAAGAGCCCGCTGGGGCCGGTCGCCCCCGGATACTGCACTTCCAGAGCTGTCCCACCGTTTCCCGGGCAATCAAATGGGAGGCGGTGCTTCGGGGCCCCGGCCTGTTCGTGGAGATTCCCTGCGAATCATTTCCAGAGGGCAGCAAAGAGAGGTGAGCGCCTAGCAACCACACACAACACCCTGACAACCACCCGCAACACCCCGGCGACCACCTACAGCACCATATACAACACCCTGGCAACCACCTACAACACCATAGCAACACCACAGTGCGTGTGTATTAATCTCCGTGCGCTTGTGTGTGTTCCAGCTTCATCTCTCTGCTGGAGTTTGCAGAAGAACATCTGAAAGTCGTTAGCGTCTTCGTCTGCTTCTATAAGAACCGAGACGATCGTGGTACGTCACACTCTTCTGGTTTAACTGTGTGTGTGCTGTACTGACGTGTGTGTAGAGCTGTACTGTGTGTGTGTGTGTGTGTGTGTGTGTGTGTGAGCTGTACTGTGTGTGTGAGCTGTACTGGTGTGCTGTACTGATGTGTGTGTGTGTGTGAGCTGTACCACGCTGTGTGCTGTACTGACGTGTGTGTGTGTGTGAGCTGTACTGACGTGTGTGTGTGTGAGCTGTACTGACGTGTGTGTGTGTGTGTGAGCTCTACTGATGTGTGTGTGAGCACTGACGCGTGTGTGTGTGTGTGAGCTGTACTGACGCGTGTGTGTGTAGTGAGCTGTACTGACGTGTGTGAGCTCTACTGGCGTGTGTGTGTGTGTGTGAACTGTACTGACGCGTGTGTGTGTGTGAGCTGTACTGATGTGTGTGTGTGTGTGAGCTGTACTGACGCGTGTGTGTGTGTGTGTGTGTGTGAACTGGCGTGTGTGTGTGTGTGTGTGTGTGTGTGTGTGTGTGAGCTGTACTGGCGTGTGTGTGTGTGTGTGTGTGAGCTGTACTGACGCGTGTGTGTGTGAGCTGTGTGTGTGTAATCTGTACTGACGCGTGTGTGTGTGTGTGTGAGCTGTACTGTGTGTGTGTGTGTGTGTGAGCCTACTGGCGTGTGTGTGTGTGTGAGCCCACTGACGTGTGTGTGTGTGAGCTCTACTGACGTGTGTATGTGTGTGTGAGCTACTGACTGTGTGTGTGTGTGTGTGTGTGTGTGTGTGTATGTGTGTGTGTGAGCTACTGACGTGTGTGTGTGTGTGTGAGAGACTGACGAGTGTGTGTGTGTGTGTGTGTGTGTGTGTGTGAGCTCTACTGACGCGTGTGTGTGTGTGTGAGCTCTACTGACAGTGTGTGTGTGTGTGTGTGTGTGTGTGTGTGAGCTGTACTGACGTGTGTGTGTGTGTGAGCTGTACTTGTGTGAGAGTGTGTACTGTGTGTGTGAGCTGTACTGACGTGTGTGTGTGTGTGTGTGCTGTACTGACTGTGTGTGTGAGAGAGCTGTACTGACGTGAGAGCTGTGACGTGTGTGTGTGAGAGCTGTACTGACGTGTGTGTGTGTGTGTGCTGTGTGTGTGTGTGTGTGAGAGCTGTACTGACGCGTGAGTGTGTGTGTGTGTGACGCGTGTGTGTGTGTGTGCTGTACTGACGTGTGTGTGTGTGTGTGTGCTGTACTGACGTGTGTGTGTGTGTGTGTGTGCTGTACTGACGTGTGTGTGTGTGTGCTGTACTGACGTGTGTGTGTGTGTGTGTGTGTGTGAGAGCTGTACGTGTGTGTGTGAGCTGTACTTGTGTGTGAGAGTGAGCTGTACTGACGTGTGTGTGTGTGTGTGTGTGTCCTCAGTGAAACTGGTGCGTACCTTCAGCTTTCTGGGCTTCGAGATGGTGAAACCGGGCCACGCTCTGGTCCCCGCTCGACCTGACGTTCTCTTCATGGCCTACAACTTCGACAGGGATTCCTCGGATGAAGATTAGTCTCCGTCTGCAGCGTGTGAACCGCTCGGATCCGTCTACAGGCTTCAGACGGAGCTGCGCAGTCGTTAGCGTGCATCTGTCTGCTTCGTTGATTTTCTGGAATGTACAAAAGGTCATTTCTGTGTTTCTTTAAGCCCGCCCAGCTTAAATGCACTTCCATAACATACTACAAATAGTGTACTCAAGTGTGCTACTTTGGGATGCTGTGAATGCCTTTTAACACACTGTGAATGCCTTTCAAGTGGGGACAGAGATAGTATGTTAAAGACATTATAAAGGACATTCACAGCGTCCCCAAATAGCACACTAGAGTCTAGTATATTATGGAAGTGTATTTATTATAAACCTGGGTGTGATTGTAGGTTTCTGAGGCGTTCGCCACAAGCTTTGCTCTGCATTTACGGTCCGTTTATACCTCGACATGTGCTTCGTTGTTTATTTGAGACACGAGTTTGATATCTTTGACCTCCGGCTGTCGTGTCTTGATTTTGTATATCAGACGCGTGCGTGTTTAGGCTTTCGTTGTGTTCCTCGCGCTCCTCTCCATCGTTTATTTATCACGTGGTTTGGAGACGCTTTCTCCTCTATACATTATACAGCTTCTGTGATTAATAAAACATTTAAAGACAGACGTGGCTTGTGTGCTTTTACATCTTTAATTTCTATCATGTACACAAAAGGTCATATATTTGCATATGTGCGCTCTTGATTGAGTTTGATGTTTATTAAATCTCACCGTTAATTATATCATGTCAAAGCCGCTTTACAGTGTTAAGTTTATTTATCTAAATATTTTAAATCTACTTAATTGTTATTCTGATGTATTTTAAATCTAATTTAATACTAAACGGGGTTTGCGGGTCATGGCATGAGGAATCAAATTTGGCATATTACAAGTTTCATAACTTAAGAAGTCCTCATAATTATCAGCCAAGCTCCAAAAAGCTCGTTTGGATCCGAGTGGTGACGTCACCTGAGCACAGACATTTGCATAGACACGCCTCCAGAGCGAGACGTCGACATAGGCTCCGCCCACTAAGGTCAAATTTTCCCACATTTTTTTTTTGTGCAAAAAATTTAATTAACCTTTATAAGTAAACCTTAGTACATTTCCAATCATACAACAAACACAAAGAAATCATGTCATGACCTCTCTAACATTTCATTTTAATATTAAATGTTATATTTATTGATATAATAAATCTGCTTTTATGGAAACTCACAACACTATAGATAAGTCCGAACTTGGCACTTTTTATGCAAATTCATAACTTTTTAATGCATTTATGGTCACAATCACAAACATCCGGTTTAGTCAAATACATAACTAGTCAAATACATAACTTTTTAATGCATTTATGGTCACAAACATCCGGTTTAGTCAAATACATAACTAGTCAAATACATAACTTTTTAATGCATTTATGGTCACAAACATCCGGTTTAGTCAAATACATAACTAGTCAAATTAATAACTTTATGCATTTATGGCCACAAACATCTGGTTTAGTCAAATACATAACTAGTCAAATTCATAACTTTTTTATGCATTTATGGTCACAAACATCTGGTTTAGTCAAATTCATAATTTTTGAATGCATTTATGGCCACAAACATCTGGTTTAGTCAAATACATAACTAGTCAAATCCATAACTTTTTAATGCATTTATGGTCACAAACATCTGGTTTAGTCAAATACATAACTAGTCAAATCCATAACTTTTTAATGCATTTATGGTCACAAACATCTGGTTTAGTCAAATACATAACTAGTCAAATTCATAACTTTTTAATGCATTTATGGTCACAAACATCCGGTTTAGTCAAATACATAACTAGTCAAATTCATAACTTTTTAATGCATTTATGGTCACAAACATCTGGTTTAGTCAAATTCATAACTAGTCAAATTCATAACTTTTTAATGCATTTATGGTCACAAACATCCGGTTTAGTCAAATTCATAACTAGTCAAATTCATAACTTTTTAATGCATTTATGGTCACAAACATCTGGTTTAGTCAAATCCATAACTAGTCAAATTCATAACTTTTTAATGCATTTATGGTCACAAACATGAAACTCATAAGGTGAGTTGTTTGATTAAAACTCCTCGGGTAGCCGTAGCTTGACAGTCATGCTTCGTTTGAACAGTTAACGAGTTTGAGGTGTATTAACTAGTATTAACTAGCACTGTGTTCTGAGTCTCATCTTCCTCCAAAAACAGAATTTCCTCCACATATGATGACATAATTCAGTTATGATGATAAACACCAAAACAAGACCAATGCAGGTTATGAATATGGTTTCTTTTGAACCATCTTTCAGCATAAATATAATAATCAATATTAATATGAGCTCACAAAAACCATAATTGCTCATTATTATTATTAATAATATAATCTTATACGTTTTATAATTATTAAGTATTAAGTACTATACTATTAATAATTGTAATGATAAAATCGAGAAGAACTGCAGTTTAAAATATTGAAGACCACCCAGAAAGGTTGATAATTAACCTAATTAATTCTTAATTATTAGGAATAACAATATAATAAGCGTCAGAGGATTTTAAAGGAAAAGTTCAGCATCTATTTACACTAAACAAGATTTTACATTATTTTGTGTATTTACTTAGGTATTTGTTTTAATCTATGGCAGTGCCCCCCCTCCGCAACTCCAACCATAACTCCAGCATGCTCTATTCTAATTCTATTCCTTATAACTCCAGAACGCTATATTCTAATTATATTCCTTATAACTCCAGAACGCTATATTCTAATTCTATTCCTTATAACTCCAGAACACTCTAATCTAATTCTATTCCTTATAACTCCAGAACGCTCTATTCTAATTCTAGTCATTATAACTCCAGCACGCTCTATTCTAATTCTATTCCTTATAACTCCAACGCATTCTAATTCTATTCCTTATGATCTAGCATGCCTATTCTAATTCTATTCCTTTATAACTCCAGCATATTCTATATTCCTTATAACTCCAGCACGCTCTATTCTAATTCTATTCCTTATAACTCCAGAACGCTCTATTCTAATTCTATTCCTTATAACTCCAGAACACTATATTCTAATTCTATTCCTTATAACTCCAAACTAATCTAATTCTATCTTTATAACTCCAGAACGCCTAATCTAATTTAGTCATTATAACTCCAGCACGCTCTATTCTAATTCTATTCCTTATAACTCCAGAACGCTCTATTCTAATTATATTCCTTATGATTCTAGCATGCTCTATTCTAATTATATTCCTTATAACTCCAGCACGCTCTATTCTAATTCTATTCCTTATAACTCCAGCACGCTCTATTCTAATTCTATTCCTTATGACTCCAGAACGCTCTATTCTAATTCTATTCCTTATAACTCCAGAACGCTGTATTCTAATTCTATTCCTTATAACTCCAGAACGCTCTATTCTAATTCTATTCCTTATAACTCCAGAACGCTCTATTCTAATTCTATTCCTTATAACTCCAGCACGCTCTATTCTAATTCTATTCCTTATAACTCCAGAACGCTCTATTCTAATTCTATTCCTTATAACTCCAGAACGCTCTATTCTAATTCTATTTTATGCCAGCACATTCTAATTCTATTCCTTATAACTCAGAATCATATTCTAATTCTATTCCTTATAATTCCAGAACGCTCTATTATAATTCTATTCATCATAACTCTAGCACACTCTATTCTAATTCAATTCATTATAACTCTAGCACACTCTATTCTAATTCTATTCCTTATAATTCCAGAACTCTATTCTAATTATATTCATTATAACTCTAGCACGTTCTATTCTAATTATATTCCTTATAACTCCAGCACGCTCTATTCTAATTATATTCCTTATAACTCCAGCACACTCTATTCTAATTCTATTCATTATAACTCCAGAACGCTCTATTCTAATTATATTCATTATAACTCCAGAACGCTCTATTCTAATTCTATTCCTTATAACTCCAGCACACTCTATTCTAATTCTATTCCTTATAGCTACAGCACGGTCTATTCTATTCCTTATAACTCTAGCACGCTCTATTCTAATTCTATTCATTATATCTCCAGCACGCTCTATTCTAATTATTCAAAAAAATAACACTGGCGTTTCTAATCTTTTTGTATTCTGTCTATTTGTTTTATTTGTATTTATTATATAATTAACAAAAGAAAAATAGGGCTCTAGCATTAGCTTGCTCATTCTATAATAAACCTTGCTAGTGCACTGTGTTAAGCTAACAGAGACTTGTATATTATTGCTTCTATTGTCCTCATTTGCTTTAAATAAATGATTAAATGTATATGTATTTATTTAAATAATTTTTCCTAATTATTTATTTTGATCTCATTTATTGAGTAATATTAATCTGATTTATTTGTCTTTCTCTAAACTTCTTGGAATGTTTTTAAAGCATCTCTGTCTCTTTAAAAGCACTGTTTGTCCCCCGCTTATTTACATTTGGCGAGATCTCCCCTCTCCTCGCGAGACTTGGTGTGACCCCCGTTTACAAGACGCGCGTTTCCCCCGCAGAGGAGCGCGCTCGCTCGCGCCCCCCAAACACGCGCGCTTCCCGCGTCGCTCGCTCGTATTTGACGCTCGTCGGTCGGTTGGCGCGGAGCGACGATGTGGATCCAGATCCGCACGATCGACGGCAAAGAGACGCGGACGGTGGAGGATCTGTCGCGCCTCACGAAGATCGAGTCGCTGCGCGTCAAGATCCGCGACATCTTCGACGTGAAGCCGGAGCAGCAGAGGCTCTTCTACCGCGGGAAGCAGGTGAGATCCGCTTCCGATCCGCTTCTTGCTCTCGCAGCTGATCCGGATTCATCCAGAAAACTTCCTGCGTGCGCGATTCACTGGTGCGCGTCCATGACGCCCGCTCCCGCGCGCGTGCGCGCAGCGCTGACTGACAGCTGGATGTCACGCGCGTTCACGAGTGTTTGTCACACACATGTTCAGATGTAAACACGACCCTGGAGCACAAAACCAGTCATAAGGGTCCATTTATGGAAATTGAGATGTATACATAATCTGAAAGATGAATAAATAATCTTTACATTGATGTATGGTTTGTTATGATTGGACAATGTTTGAAAAGGGTGCAAAAAAATCGTAATATTGAGAAAATCAGCTTTAAAGTTGTTCTTAGCAATGCGTATTACTAATCAATAATTACGTTTATGATTGGAAATGTACTAAATATCTTCATGGAACATGATCTTAATATCCTAATGATTTTTGGCATATAATAAAAATGTATAATTTTGGCCCATACAATGTATTGTTGACTAATGCTACAAATATAGCTGTGCTTATGAATGATTTTGCTCCAACATTTACCCACACACCATAACACACACACTATTAACTATTCCTTATAACTCCAAACGCTCATTTCTCTCACACACACACTATATACACTCGCCACACAGCACACATATTCTAATTATTCACACACACACATTCACACACACACAAACAATTCTATTTTATAACGCACAGCACTTTCAACACACTTCATTACACACACACACACACACACACACAATTCTATTCTATTCACACACACTTATAAACACAGATACTAAACACTTTTCTAATTCTATTCCTTATAACACACACACACTATTAAACACAACACACACACACACACACATATATTCAAAAAAAAAAGTAATCATCCAATTAATCTAACATATTGTATAGCCTTAATGCAACAACAGTGTGTGTGTGTGTGTGTGTGTGTTTTTATAATGTGGTTATGTGTGTGTATTCGTTATGTGTGTTTATGTGTGTTGTATTCTGTGTTTGTGTGTGTGTGTGTTTTTATATTTTATGTGTGTTTTATGTGTGTGTGTGTGTGTGTGTTTGTGTCTGTGTTTAGTGTGTTTAGTGTGCGTGTGTGTTTAGTGTGTGTGTGTCTGTTTTTATGTGTGTGTTTGTGTGTGTCTGTGTTTACTGTGTTTAGTGTGTGTGTGTGTTTAGTGTGTGTGTGTTTAGTGTGTGTGTTTAGTGTGTGTGTGTGTGTGTGTGTGTCTCTCTGTTTAGTGTGTGTGTGTGTTTAGTGTGTGTTTAGTGTCTGTTTTTAGTGTGTGTGTGTTTAGTTTGTTATTGTGTGTGTTTTAAGTGTTTTTTTTATGTGTGTGTGTGTGTGTGTGTGTGTGTGTTTTGTGTGTGTTTGTTTAGTGTGTGTGTGTGTGTGTGTGTGTGTGTGTGTGTGTTTTGTGTGTTTGTTTAGTGTGTGTGTGTGTGTGTGTGTGTGTGTGTGTGTGTGTGTGTGTTTTGTGTGTGTTTGTTTAGTGTGTGTGTGTGTGTGTGTGTGTGTGTGTGTGTGTTTGTGTGTTTGTTTATGTGTGTGTGTGTATGTGTGTGTGTGAGTGATGAGTGTGTCGCGCCTGGTGTGTCCTGTGTCGTGTGTTTAAATGGTTTCTGCTGTAATCAGCCGAGCCGCTGGATCCGAGCGCTTCACCGCAGTGTCGCCAGTAAACACACTTTGATTTGTTAGTTGGTTTGTTTGTGTTCGATCTGAACGTGACCTACTTCTTCTTTCTTCCTTCAATCCTGGGAGGAGGACGGGGGGGGGGCACATATCCCAGAATTCCACACTGGGCTCTGCAGTGGCGTACTTTCCCTGCTTGGCTAGTTTGATTTTCCATCTTTGTTGGAGGAAAAAGCACACGCTTTGACTCTCACACGAGCATTTCTGCAGCTCCAGAACACACACATACACACACACACACACACACACACAAACACACGCTGAATCACGGCTGTATTTGAGCTTCTGAAGTTGATTTAATAACCATCATGTTTACTCAAATGGCGCGCTAGAGAAACTGCAAATGGAGGATCTTCATTGCGTTTACACATTAATGAAAATTACGTGTGTGTGTGTGTGTGTGTGTGTGTGTGTGTGTCTTAAACATGACTGTTGTTGAAATAATTTATATTTTGTGTATGTGTGTTGACTAAAGCTACGTCACTGTGTTAGACGGAGATGAGGAGGTGCTTTAGCACACACACACACACACACACACACACACACACATGCACACACACACACACACACACACACACACACACACACACACACACACACACACACACACACACACACACACACACACACACACACACACACGTGATTATGTTCTGTTAATGATTATATAAACACTCTTTTCATACAGCTTCACATAAAGCTCATAAATGCAGCGTCTGCTTCGTTAGAAGTGTTTGCTGTTGCATGCAGTTAATGTTAGTTAATTAAACAAACCCTCAGAAGACCCGTTCACATCAACTATAGAACTATAATGATAACTGTAACAATATCTGTAATGATAGCAGTAACAATAACTATAATGGTAACTTTAGCCATTTCTGTAATGGTAATGAATCTGCTCATTTAATCATTCATTCAAGAGATTCATTCAAAAACACTGATTCATCCAGTAATGAATCGAGTCAATCTTGAGAGAGTCATTGAATCATTCATTCAAGAGATTAATTAAAAACACTGATTCATCCAGTAATGAAACGTAATCTTGAGTGAGTCATTGAATCATTCATTCAAGAGATTCATTAAAAACACTGACATCCAGTGTAATCTTGAGTCAGTCATAAATCATTCATTCGGAGATTCATTAAAAAACACTGATTCATCCAGTGTGTCAATCTAGAGTGAGTCACTGAATCATTCATTCAAGAGATTCATTCAAAACACTGATTCATGTAATGCATCAATCTAGAGTGTTGAATCATTCATTCAAGCATTCATTCACACTGATTCATCCAGTAAGAGTCAATCTAGAGTGAGTCATTGTGTGTGATTCATTCAAAACACTGATTCATCCAGTGTGTGTCAATCTAGAGTGAGTCATTGAATATTCAAGCGATTCATGATGTGTGTGTGTGAAACGAGCCAAGAGTGAGTCATTGAATCTCATTGATTCATTCAAAACACTGATTCATAGTAATGTGAGTCAATCTAGAGTGAGTCATTGAATCATTCATTAGGATTCATGTGATTCATCCAGTGTGTCAATCTAGAGTGAGTTTGAATCATTCATTCAAGAGATTCATTCAAAAACACTGATTCATCCAGTAATGTCAGTATGTGTGTGTCATTGAATCATTCATTTGTGTTCATTCACTGATTCAGTAATGTGAGTGTCGTGTGTGTCATGTGTCATTCATTCAAGAGATTCATTGTGATTCATCCAGTGTGTGTGAATCTAGAGTGTGTCATGTGAATCATTCATTCAAGAGATTCATTCACTGATTCATGTGTAATGTGTGTGAATCTGGTGTGAGTCATTGAATCATTCATTGAGTTCATTCAAAAACACTGATTCATCCAGTAATGTGGTGTCTAGAGTGTGTCACTGAATCATTCATTGAGATTCATTGTGTGATTCATCCAGTAATGTAATCTAGAGTGAGTCATTGAATCATTCATTCAAGAGATTCATTCAACACTGATTCATCCAGTGAAACGAGTGAATCTAGAGTGAGTCATTGAATCATTCATTCAAGAGTTCATTCAAAAACACTGATTCATCCAGTAATGAATCGGGAATCTAGAGTGAGTCATTGAATCATTCATTCAAGTTCATTCAAAAACACTGATTCATCCAGTAATGAATCGAGTGAATCTAGAGTGAGTCACTGAATCATTCATTCAAGAGATTCATTCAAAAACACTGATTCATCCAGTAATGAAACGAGTGAATCTAGAGTGAGTCATTGAATCATTCATTCAAGAGATTCATTCAAAAACACTGATTCATCCAGTAATGAATCGAGTGAATCTAGAGTGAGTCATTGAATCATTCATTCAAGAGATTCATTCAAAAACACTGATTCATCCAGTAACGAAACGAGTCAATCTAGAGTGAGTCTAAAATGTTACAGTATTTTGGATCAAATAAATGCAGCACTGATGAGCAGAAGAGACTTCTTTAAAAACAAATAATGAATCTTAATTATTCCAAACTCCTGACTGATATAATAAAATCACATACTATAGTTGTACATGTGATATAATGAAATGTTACAACGCACTGTTTATTTAGCATAACTAATAATTAATATTTGCAGATGGAAGATGGTCAGACGCTCTTCGATTATAACGTGGGTCTTAACGACATCGTCCAGCTTCTCATTCGCTCGCAGACGGACAGCCCCTCCCACAACAGCGACGAGGGCGTGGCCTGCGCCGTAGCCCCGCCCACCACAGCATCTGTCCCCGCCTCAGCCACGCCCACCACAGCAACCGTCGCCAACAGCAATGGAAACGGGTCCAAATCCTGCAGCCAGCCGTCGCTGCTCATCGATCCCGGGATCGGACTCTTCAGAGTAAGAACAACACTGTATTACACGCATAGTTCACGAAAAAATGAAAATATGATTCTATTAAAGAATTGTAGCATCGCTCATGTGATCCTCTTTGGATGGTAGGCAACTTATGGTGAATTATTGTGTATTATATTACTTCTAAAGTACTATATTGTTTTAATAATTACTATTTTAAAATATTATTTTCATTTTTAAATTATTAATTTTTGTATTATTATTTATCACATTGTGTTTTTATTAATTTAATGTAATATAGGGTAATTGCACTAAATGTACACATTACATTGAAAGTGTTATGAAACATAATTGTACAAGTTTCTAATATTATTTAATATTTAGATGAGTTGGGTAGAAATTCTAACATTTGGAATTATTATAATTAATAATAAAAAATATTATTTTAGTTTTTTATTATTTTATCAAATTTATTTTTATTAATATAATTTAAAATGTATTAATTACATTAAAAATGAACACGTTAAAAAATATTATACGCATTAATAATAACAATAATAAATTTAACCTGTTTAGAATTTGTTACTATTTATTATATATTTATTACATTTATTATTTATTACCTTTATTATAATTTACTTTATTATAATGTATTAACAATAATGACAGTAAAATTAATAATCCAAAATATTATTTTAGTTTTCATATTTTTTATTGCTTTATCACTGATTAATTTATTCATTAAATCAATTGCATTAAAATTAACATTAATTGCTACATGTTATAAAACAGTATATGCATTAATATTAATTAATAAATTATCCAAATGATGAATTTAATATTTGAATAATAATAATAATATTAGTAGTATTGAATAATAATAATGAATAATAATTAATAATGTTGTTAATAAAAATAAAAATATAATGATCATAACAACATTATTATTATTATAAAAATATATATATATATATATATATATATAATTTAATGAGTTTATTATTAATGTAATTTTACATTAGAAATAATGCATTATATTTGTTACCAAATAAGCATGATTGTTCAGTGCATTAAACATATAGACAGTTGAATCATTTATTCATAAATGTGAAAAACAGTCATACACACAGTATATTTTGTAGCAATAACCAACAATACATTGTATTCAAAAATTATTAATTTTTATTATATGCCAAAAATAATTAGATATTAAGATCATGAAGATATTTAGTAAGTTTCCTATCATAAACATAATTTGTTATTATTAATATAATTGCTAAAACAACGTTAAAGGTGATTTTCTCAATGTTTAGATTTTTTTGCACCCTCCAGATTTTTTACGTAATTTTTGATTATTAATATAGATTGGTAAAGGTGATTTTCTGAAGTACATACAGATTCAGTCATTAACAAATCACATCAACAGGTGGTTCAACAGCAGATGTATGTGCAGTGCAGAGCTGGTTCAACAGCAGATGTATTTGTGCTGCAGGTGCATGAGCTGGTTCTCTAACAGCAGCTGTGTTTGTGCTGCAGGTGCATGAGCTTCTCTAACAGCAGATGTATTCATGCTGCACATGATTTCTCTACAGCAGCTGTGAAACAGGTGCATGAGTGGTCAAGCAGCTGTGTGTGCTCAGGTGCATGAGCTGGTTCTCTAACAGCAGCTGTGTTTGTGCTGCAGGTGCATGAGCTGGTTCTCTAACAGCCGTGTTTGTGCAGTGCATGAGCTGGTTCTGTGTTTGTGCAGGTGCATGAGCTGGTTCTTAACACACTGTTTGTGCCCAGGTATGAGCTGGTTTAACAGCAGTGTGTTTGTGCTTCATTGGTTCTCTAACAGCAGCTGTGTTTGTGTGCATTATGGTTCTTAACAGCAGCTGTGTTTGTGTGCAGGTGCATGAGCTGGTTTTAACAGAGCTGTGTTTGTTGCAGGTGCATGAGCTGGTTCTCTAACAGCAGCTGTGTTTGTGCTGCAGGTGCATGAGCTGGTTCTAACAGCAGCTGTGTTTGTGTGCAGGTGCATGAGCTGGTTCTAACAGCAGTGTGTTTGTGAGGTAAATGGT
This sequence comes from Gymnocypris eckloni scoliostomus, assembly GCA_027564155.1. NCBI lineage: Eukaryota > Metazoa > Chordata > Actinopteri > Cypriniformes > Cyprinidae > Gymnocypris > Gymnocypris eckloni. The sequence goes on along the minus strand of CM050433.1, from coordinate 589,096 downwards.
TAACAGCAGCTGTGTTTTGCATAGCTGGTTCTGTGTTTATATCATGAGCTGGTTCTTTAACAGCAGCTGTGTTTAATGAGCTGGTTCTTAACAGCAGTAAAAACATGAGCTGGTTCTCTAACAGCAGCTGTGTTTGTGCTGCAGGTGCATGAGCTGGTTCTCTAACAGCAGCTGTGCTCCAGGTGCATGAGCTGGTTCTCTAACAGCAGCTGTGTTGTGCTGCAGGCATGAGCTGGTTCTCTAACAGCAGATGTGTTTGTGCCCAGGTGCATGAGCTGGTTCTCTAACAGCAGCTGTGTGCTGCAGGCATGAGCTGGTTCTCTAACAGCAGCTGTGTTTGTGCTGCAGGTGCATGAGCTGGTTCTGTGTTTGTGCTGCAGGTGCATGAGCTGGTTCTCTAACAGCAGCTGTGTTTGTGCTGCAGGTGCATGAGCTGGTTCTCTAACAGCAGCTGTGTTTGTGCTCCAGGTGCATGAGCTGGTTCTCTAACAGCAGCTGTGTTTGTGCTCCAGGTGCATGAGCTGGTTCTCTAACAGCAGCTGTGTTTGTGCTGCAGGTGCATGAGCTGGTTCTGTGTTTGTGCTGCAGGTGCATGAGCTGGTTCTCTAACAGCAGCTGTGTTTGTGCTCCAGGTGCATGAGCTGGTTCTCTAACAGCAGCTGTGTTTGTGCTCCAGGTGCATGAGCTGGTTCTCTAACAGCAGCTGTGTTTGTGCTCCAGGTGCATGAGCTGGTTCTCTAACAGCAGCTGTGTTTGTGCTCCAGGTGCATGAGCTGGTTCTCTAACAGCAGCTGTGTTTGTGCTGCAGGTGCATGAGCTGGTTCTCTAACAGCAGCTGTGTTTGTGCTCCAGGTGCATGAGCTGGTTCTCTAACAGCAGCTGTGTTTGTGCTGCAGGTGCATGAGCTGGTTCTGTGTTTGTGCTGCAGGTGCATGAGCTGGTTCTGTGTTTGTGCTGCAGGTGCATGAGCTGGTTCTCTAACAGCAGCTGTGTTTGTGCTCCAGGTGCATGAGCTGGTTCTCTAACAGCAGCTGTTTGTGCTGCAGGTGCATGAGCTGGTTCTCTAACAGCAGTGTTTGTGCTCCAGGTGCATGAGCTGGTTCTCTAACAGCAGCTGTGTTTGTGCTCCAGGTGCATGAGCTGGTTCTCTAACAGCAGCTGTGTTTGTGCTGCAGGTGCATGAGCTGGTTCTCTAACAGCAGCTGTGTTTGTGCTCCAGGTGCATGAGCTGGTTCTCTAACAGCAGCTGTGTTTGTGCTGCAGGTGCATGAGCTGGTTCTCTAACAGCAGCTGTGTTTGTGCTGCAGGTGCATGAGCTGGTTCTCTAACAGCAGCTGTGTTTGTGCTCCAGGTGCATGAGCTGGTTCTCTAACAGCAGCTGTGTTTGTGCTGCAGGTGCATGAGCTGGTTCTCTAACAGCAGCTGTGTTTGTGCTGCAGGTGCATGAGCTGGTTCTCTAACAGCAGCTGTGTTTGTGCTGCAGGTGCATGAGCTGGTTCTCTAACAGCAGCTGTGTTTGTGCTGCAGGTGCATGAGCTGGTTCTCTAACAGCAGCTGTGTTTGTGCTGCAGGTGCATGAGCTGGTGGACTGCAGGGACGTCAGCATCGGCGCCTGGTTCGAGGGCGTGATCCAGAAGGTCACTCCTGCTTCTAAAGTACAGAGAGTCGGCCGACCGAGCAAACGAACCAACGGCAAGCTGGAGTCTGAGCCTTCATCATCCTCCACGGACGCTCCCAGCACAGCGGCACACTCGGACCAGCCGTCCACGTCCAGAACCGATCCGCCGCGCGTCTCCTACCACATCAAATACGAAGAGTAAGTGCATCATGGGAAGGCTCTTTGTTTTCCTCTGCTTGTCTGGATGTCTGAAGTGTGAGAGGTGCATGATGGGATGCGGTCTGAATGAGCCAAGCGTCGGGTCGCAGTGCATGCTGGGAAACCGATGCTGATCCGAGAGCAGTGTTTGTGCTCAGGTGTGGATGGGATCTGATCTCAGGTCTGTTTTTTTACATCTGCTAAATGTGCTAATATTATAAATTATTTAAAATAAAAAATATGTTGACTTTTTTTTATATATATATATAAAACAAAAACAAAAATCATTTAAAAAAAAATCAAAATAAACATAATAATTTTTAAAAAGTATATTAGTTGAATCATATCAAAATAATAATATTTAAATCATATCAAAATAATAATATTTAAATCATATCAAAATAGTATTATTTAAATCAAAACAAAATAATATTATTTAAATAATATCAAAATAATATTATTTAAATATTATCAAAATAATAATATTTAAGTCATATCAAAATAATAATATTTAAATCATATCAAAATAATAATATTTAAATCATATCAAAATAATAATATTTAAATCATATCAAAATAATAATATTTAATCATATCAAAATAATATTATTTAAGTCATATCAAAATAATAATATTTAAATCATA
>CM050433.1:524135-574135 GCA_027564155.1 Gymnocypris eckloni scoliostomus | reverse complement strand
TTATGTACTTATTAAATATTTTGATTCCAGAATCCTCGTGTGATTGTTTTTCGGTTGTTTGTCATCTTGATTTCAGGTCAGCATTTGATGGAAAGCTGTTTAATGCAGAGACGAGACAGATCTGTGGAAGCGTGTTTCCGACACATGCTAAAAAGGGGAAAAGTTAATTAAGATATCTTAATTGCGAATAAAAAGTCAGGATTTGGAGATACTCAGAATTGCAAAATATGAATTCAGAATTACGAGGAAAAAGTCAGAATTGTGAAAAGTAAACAGAATTGCGAGTAGAATTGTGAAAATGACGTGATGAAAACTCAGAATTGCTAGTAAAATGTTGAAATTGTTAAATGAAAAATAAATGGAATTGCGAGTAGAATTGTGAAAAGTAAATAGAATTGCGAGTAGAATTGTGAAAATTGCGAGATGTAAACTCAGAATTGCGATTAAAAAGATAGAATTGCGAGATGTAAACTCAGAATTGTGAAAAGTAAACAGAATTGCGAGTAGAATTGTGAAAATGACGTGATGAAAACTCAGAATTGCTAGTAAAATGTCAAAATTGTTAAATGGAAAGTAAATGGAATTGCTAGTAGAATTGTGAAAAGTAAACAGAATTGCGAGTAGAATTGTGAAAATTGCGAGATGTAAACTCAGAATTGCGAGTAAAAAGATAGAATTGCGAGATGCAAACTCAGAATTGCGATTAAAAAGATAGAATTGCGAGATGTAAACTCAGAATTGTGAAAAGTAAACAGAATTGCGAGTAGAATTGTGAAAATGACGTGATGAAAACTCAGAATTGCTAGTAAAATGTTGAAATTGTTAAATGAAAAATAAATGGAATTGCGAGTAGAATTGTGAAAAGTAAATAGAATTGCAAGTAGAATTGTGAAAATTGCGAGATGTAAACTCAGAATTGCGATTAAAAAGATAGAATTGCGAGATGTAAACTCAGAATTGTGAAAAGTAAACAGAATTGCGAGTAGAATTGTGAAAATGACGTGATGAAAACTCAGAATTGCTAGTAAAATGTCAAAATTGTTAAATGGAAAGTAAATGGAATTGCTAGTAGAATTGTGAAAGAATTGCGAGATGCAAACTCAGAATTGAGTAAAAAAGATAGAATTGCAGATGTAAACTCAGAATTGCGAATAAAAGATAGAATGCAGATGTAAACTCAGAATTGCGAGATGTAAACTCAGAATTGCGAGTAAAAAGATAGAATTGCGAGATGTAAACTCAGAATTGCGAGATGTAAACTCAGAATTGCGAGATGTAAACTCAGAATTGCGAGATGTAAACTCAGAATTGCGAGTAAAAAGATAGAATTGCGAGATGTAAACTCAGAATTGCGAGTAAAAAGATAGAATTGCGAGATGTAAACTCAGAATTGCGAGATGTAAACTCAGAATTGCGAGTAAAAAGATAGAATTGCGAGATGTAAACTCAGAATTAGATGTAAACTCAGAATTGAGATGTAAACTCAGAATTGCGAGATGTAAACTCAGAATTGCGAGTAAAAAGATAGAATTGCGAGATGTAAACTCAGAATTGCGAGATGTAAACTCAGAATTGCGAGATGTAAACTCAGAATTGCGAGTAAAAAGATAGAATTGCGAGATGTAAACTCAGAATTGCGAGATGTAAACTCAGAATTGCGAGATGTAAACTCAGAATTGCGTAAACTCAGAATTGCGAGTAAAAAGATAGAATTGCGAGTAAAAAGATAGAATTGCGAGTAAAAAGTCAGAATTGTGAGATGTAAACTCAGAATTGCAAAGAAAAAGTTGAAATTGCAAAAAGTGAACAGAATTGCGAGATAAAAAAAAATTTAAAATACTTTTTATATTCCGTGCCAGAAACACGCTTCCATAGAGATCAGATCTAATATTGAGGATTTTATTGTGATTGTCTTTTATTTTCTTCTTTGCTCAGTAAACATAACGGCGTTCTTTGAAATATCAACTTTATCTGAGATAGTTCTCCTAAAAGACTTAAATCCGATTCAAGCGAGGGCCTGGTTTTCATCCGGTCAGAGTCTCGAGCTGTAATGGATCTGAGACGCACCCGTTTCGGTTTAATCTCATTGTTTTTGAGGGAATAATCACTGATCTCATCTGCCTGTAAAGCTCATTTAGTCTGAATATTAATGTCATTATCACACTTACAGTAATTGCATGAATCGTTTCAGTGCATGTAACCTAACTACCACGGTTACTGTAACATCTCCGATGAATAGTGGAAGATACTGTACTACGGTAAGTGGTGAATATGGTCAGTTATTCACTACCACACTAACATTTCCAGTGTGATGAATGAATGAACCAGAAATCAACCATGATCTCCTGCTGGACTCACAGAAGTACATTAAGTACATTCAAAAGTATATTCCAGAAATGATAACTGGAGTCTAGTATTATATACTGCAGTCACAGCAGGCCATATTCATAATCATATTGAGTGCAGTATGTAGTGTTTACTGATGAACCCTGGAGACATCTAGTGGTCACTGAGAGCATCACGTGACTGATCGATGACGTCACTGAGGTATATATATATATATATATATAATTTTTTCATACATCGCAAGAACACATTTCTAAACACGTTGCTGAGATTTCCCATACTGTCAAATCTCTAAAACTCACAATTAATAAGAATAACATCATTTTTTAAAGAACGTATATTTCTAGATCTTATATTTCTAACTGATTGAGGATGCACGCATTGTATTTTATTCTTTACACAATAATAAATAATACTATTTAAATATTTCTTTATGAAGAATTTTGAAGTGCTAAAATATCAGGAAAATATGATAATTAAGCATATCATAAGAATAATTAACACAGTGATAGTTTATTAACGTGTTACAAAATAAACAAAAATATTCATTTTCTTCATGTTCTTGTTTATTTGTTGTATTTATTTATTATTTGGGGTGAAATATGATCCGGGTATTTTCTTGACTTACCTAAAGATTTCAGACTTTCTGCTCAAGTCTAATTCAATAATTCAGAAATAAACTCAAGATTTACTTTACTGAGAACAATATTGCTGCTTTTCTCAAAAATATGATTACTTAAAAGAACCGTAGAAGAGAATGTGGGAGTTTTAGGTCAAATAAAACGAGAATATTCTAGAATATTTCTGGAGCAAACAATCCGATTTCAGTGCTTTCTTTGCGTTGTAATAAAACAGGTTTTTCCATGCTGCTTTACAAAATATGAAGGCTGTGTAAAGTTTAATTGTGTTGTGTAAACACACACAGACGCACACTCGTGGGCGCGCACACACACACACACACACACACACACCGTTGTGTGAATGTCGCCGTGTGTCTTTCAAGTCATTCTACACAAACACGCGTTTCTCCGCCGCTCTTATTTCGCAAAATCTGCCAGATTTTCCTTCGTGACGCACTTCGGGTTTCAACTGTGTTTACTGACAAATCGCGCCGCACTGGAACTATGAGCTTCAGCGGTCGGCGGGAGAGAGAGCGGCGGCTGCCCGGCTCAGGTGAGCCCTCCCGGGTGTGAGAGTCAAATCGAGGCCGCTGTCGCTGCGGCCTAGTGCGGGTGGTTTAATGTTTCACTCGACAACACCGAACAGCGCTCCGGTAATGTGTTAAAAACTCACGAAACTTAACCACGATGAGAATGAGTGTTATTTCTAGCACTTCAAATAAGCTTAAGCAGATTGTTTATAGACATGCATTATTCATCAGGTGTTAATTAGATCCTTTTAGTGTATTTTAATTAAAGTGTTTTGTTTTTCTTCAAACAGTCTGCATCTGGAACAGCAATGGCTTCTTGTGATGGCAGGTTGACGTTGATTGACAGATGATGCTGGCGGTAAGGTTACCTGTGCAGGTGAGCGAGGCCCTCAGCATCACTGCAGGAGAATGAAGCTTCATTCAGACGCGTGCGAGAACACACACGCGTGTGAATCCACCTCACACACCACCCCTGACATGAACCCGAACCTCCGTTTGACCTTGGCCTCCTGCAACGGTTCGACTTCATCACACTGTGATGAAACCCCAGCAGACGACGAGGACGGTCTCACGCCCGAGATCCAGCAGGCCCACAGAATATTTCAGAGCTTCCTCTCAGAGAAGCATAAGTCCATCACGGCCCCGTTCTGGCGTCCCATGGGCCCCGGGGACCACGCCGAGATGTGCTTCAGAAAGATAGATGATAAGTTCGTGCATCGCGAGTATGAGTCCATCACGGCGTTCGTGGCAGATTTTCGACTGATGCTAGAGAACTGTTACCGCTTTCACGGCGTGGGTCACTGGATCTCCAAACAAGCCCAGAAACTGGAGATCATTCTACAGCAGAAGCTGACCTTGCTGCCCAGGTAAACGGAAAAAGCAATGGCGAAGAAGTTAGAGATGAGACATTGCATGCAAAACCACTGGTCAATTTGAGATTTTAGTCCCTTTTTTAAAGAAAACATCCAAAAATACATTAATGCATGCAATGGCCAATTGTGACATTTTACTCTCAATTTACATGAGTGTTTTTATTTCGGACTAGTAAAAATAAAACATCTAAAAAAAATACACATTTAAGTGTTAATTTTATTGCACTTTATCTAAAACTGCTTTAACAGCAAAAACTGATCTTGTTGTTCATTTGAGGCTTTGCGTATCAAATACAAATTAGTAGGTTTTTTTTAGGGTTAGATATGCAAATGAGTTTTGAATTTAAAAAATATAGTTTTTTTAATTAATTTAACTTATAAATTACAGAAATTGAAATGAATATGTTGCTCTGCACACCAAAAGCTCTTATGAGCAGGGTTATTATTGTTAACTAAAATAATTAATTCATATTTTTGATATTGAAAATAAAATAAACTTCATCTTATATAAAATATGTAATGCATGTAATCGTTTTCATTTGGTTTAACTTGCACTAAAATAACTAAACTGAAATACAAATGTAAGAAAAACTCATAAAAATGACAAAAACGTACAATAAAATTACCAAAACTTTAACTAAAATAGAAATATATTTAAGGGTCAAAGACGTTGAGATGTCCGCATCAAAAGAAATTGACAAAAAGTGATTTTATGTCCATAGAAGCACATTAAATGTAAGTAAAATGTATACTTTTAACAGTAAAAATATGTTTTTGGAGATAAAATGTTGAAATTTGGTTGAAATTATGTTATATTGTCATTCAGTGTAACACAATATTTCTGTAGAAATTCAAACAACATGCATAAAATATATAAAAGAAAAAAAAATCAGATCGGGTTCGATTTTCTGCATTTTGATAGAAAATATGATGAATGTGAAAAAACGACCTTTACTCAGACGAAGTCTATTGTGCCTGTGCATCACATCTGACCAAATCCTACAATACTCAAGTCAAGTTAACTATAAATATTGCAGCTATGTGTCCAGTATTACTGCTGCTCCATTGCTCTGATGATCAGTTCAGACAGACGCTCAGTGATTGTGTTGATTTCTCTGCCGATGCTCAGGACGCTGCGGGAGAAAACCACGCTGGCCGTGACCTCCAGAGGCCGGTTTGGGACGGAGGATGCGGTCAGCTCGTCGTCCAGACGCCGGTCAGTGCCGCGCAGTTTGTCCAGCAGCGAGTCCATCATGATGCAGGCGCTGAGACTGGAGGAGCTGCAGCGAGCCAAAGAGGAGAAGAGGTCAAAACCACTCATAGCATCAGCAACCGGTTACACTTATACGACATCTCTCATCCGGGGTCACAGACAAGGCTCAAGCCTAGTCCCAGACTACACTCATAGTGTGTTTATTTTGAGGCTCGCTCTGAGAGACTCGTGCAGAAATCAAAACAAATGAGCGCAACAGCACTTATAGATACACACTGCGGTAGTAATATATATATATATATATATAAGATTTAGGTACGCAACATTGCTCGAACAACATTTTGCAATGTGATTTTATACAATAGTAGTTCAAAAAATAAGTTAAAATTAAGTGAATTAGAGTTTAGACACAATATTGAGTGTTTCTGCTAAATTTCACTGATTAAAATCAAAGCCACTGCACAACAGAACTTTCTTATCTGTATGTTTACAAATATTTAAAACATTAATCTTATAAAAAATGTTATGCATTCAAAGTTTGCAGGTTCTGCTTCTGTGTTTGCAGCAGTGCAAAGATGGAGTTTGTTGATACTGATCTAGTTTGCATGTTAACAGCTCTACGGTTTCTAATTATTCTTGTTGAATTAATTAAAAACAATGTATGAATTTGATGTGAAAGATGACACATTTGATAAGGTTAGTGAAAAATGACAATTTAAGAAACATTACATCTGTTTTTGTTTTCAGTTAATTGTTATTTCTACTGTTTTCTAGTCACAAAGCACTTTATTTTGGGAGTTGTTTAAATGCGAGAACATCTGTGACTTTGTCCAGATTGGGGAATTGTAATGTTTAATAATCTTTTATTAGGCAAATGTTTTTTTGGCATTAAAAAAATATAGATTTTGGTTTATATTTGCTGTCAATGTTTTAAGAAAATCGATATCGGCAAAAGTCGTTATCGGCAAAAGTCGTTATTGGCAAAAGTCGTTATCGGCAAAAGTCGTTATCGGCAAAAGTCGTTATCGGCAAAAGTCGTTATCGGCAAAAGTTGTTATCGGCAAAAGTCGTTATCGGCAAAAGTTGTTATCGGCAAAAGTTGTTATCGGCAAAAGTCGTTATTGGCAAAAGTCGTTATCGGAAAAAGTCGTTATTGGCAAAAGTCATTATTGGCAAAAGTCGTTATTGGCAAAAGTCGTTATCGGCAAAAGTCGTTATCGGCAAAAGTCGTTATCGGAAAAAATCCGTTATCGGCAAAAGTTGTTATCAGAAAAATCGGTATCGAAAAAAAGTTGTTATAGGCAAAAGTCGGTATCGGCAGGTCACTCTTACAAAAAAAAGCCAAGAAAATTGCAAAACTGCATCTCTACTTAAAACATATCGGTGCCTTTGTTTTGTCTCAGGATGCACACCAGGAATGTTTTCTCTAAGGCACATTTATAACAAGGACCTAAATGTCTTAACTATGGCCTAATCCTGGTTTAAGCCCTGTCTGTGAAACCGGGCCTTAACGGTTTCATTAATTAGTCTTTTTTATAATGTTTAAAATTGTGTCAAATGAAACGAAGTGTTGTGTGTGAGGCAGGCAGCGCGAGCAGGAGCGCAAGGAGGCCGAGGAGGCTTCGGGGAAGGAGCTGGAGGAGTGGGAGAGCTCTTTGCTGGCTCTGGCCGAGCCGTGTCCGCTCCGGAGTCTGTGGGAACTTCCTGCCATCGGCCACTTCCTGTGCCTGGCTCAGACGGCGCTCCACCTCCCCGAGATCGTCTTCTACGAGCTGGAGCGCTGTCTGCTGATGCCGCGCTGCAGCTCGTTCCTGGCTAAGATCATGACGGCGCTGCTCTGTCACCCGCAGAAGAGATCCGGCGTCCAGCGCCGGCCGCCGATGCCCTACAGAGAGTGGGAGAGCCAGCTGCGCCGCCGCGTCCAGAGCTGGTACAGAGCGGTCAGCCGCGCCGAGGAGCCACGCCAGGTCAGGTCACCTACACTTTAACCATATAGAGTGTGTCAAATGTGACCCTGCAGCACAAAATCAGTCATAAACAGCCGAGGAGCCAACAATACATTCAGTGTTTCCCCTCCCATTATCTTTGTGGTGCGGCACGCCTTGAAGTAAATTTTATTTTCTCTATAGCGCCAAATTACAAAGGAAGTAATTTAATGTTTCCATGTTCTTTTATTAAACAAACTAAATATCTTTGTTATTTATCTTATTTACACGACGCCATGTCATTTCTGTCTCTAATTTACATAGTCGCGCTCTCTGTATAGTTCCACCCTGGTTCGCACGCACATACACATACACGCACACACACACACACACACGTGCACGCACTCACACACGCACACACACACACATACATGCACGCACGCACTCACTCACACACGCACACACACACATTCACACACACACACACACATACACACACACACACACACATGCACGCACACACGCATGCGCACACACATACTCACACACACACACACACACACACACACACACGCACGCACGCACTCTCACACACACGCATACACACTCACACACACACACACACACTCACACACACATACTCAAACACACGCACGCACGCACACTCACGCATGCACGCACGCACGTGCATGAACGCACTCACATACACACACACATGCACGCACACACTCACAAACACACACGCACACACTCCCATACACACACACGCGCACACACACACGCACATACACACACACGCATGCACACACGCCCACACACACGCACACACGCAACAGAGGTGGAAATACAATGTTTAAGTACATGAATCAAAAGCGAGGCATGCACCGATCTGTTATGTTTGTGTACGTTACACCTCTAAGATCTGTGCGATTATGATATCACTGGAAATGAAGTATCCCCAACTCAGGAGGGGTCAGAGGTCGAAGCGGAATCATGTGAGGTTTTATTATTATTATGATGCTGATGTTGTGATCAGGCGTCGCGCGCGGAGCGCCTCGGGCTCTGCCGGCAGTTCTTCTGGATGCTGGGAGCGGTCAGTCCTCTGGAGGAGACGGCGTTCCACCTGCTGCCCCTCCAGCAGCGCGTCGGGCTCCTCAAGGGCCTGTGCGATCACGTGTACGAGACGCAGAAGGAGGTGCAGCACGCTGTGCTCGCGCAGCCCATACACGAGTGCCGCGAGTCCATCCTGGGCTACGACGCTCAGGACAACGCTTACATTCACTTCCCACACTTCTGCGGCGCTGACCTGCGGATCTACAGCCAGAGCCCCTGCGGAGCCGTCCAGCTGCCGCTGCCGCTGATCCAGGTCACCAGGTGCCACGAGCCCGAGGGGGCAGAGGTCACGGACGACTCATGTGAGCTGGGTTTGTTATTACAAGGATTTATTTACTGTTTATTTATTCAGCTATCATTTGTTATTGATTGTTCACATTTCATTTATTGATTGTATTTTTTAGAATGTTATTTATACTTCACTTAATATTAATTTTATTGTATTATTTATTTACCTTTTATTTATTATTTATAATTTTTTACATTTAATTGCATTTAATATTAACACTGTACTGTTAATTATTTACTAATGCTTTACTTTTTATACTTGATTTATTATTTCTTTTTATCTTTTAATTTAATTTATTCTTCACTTTTTACTTTTTTATTTTTATTTTTTTTATTCCTAGTCATTTGTATTTATTATTTTATGTATATCATCTATTATATATTTTAATTATTGATTAAAATTATTTAATTTACACTCAATTTAATAAATAATACATTCAATTTATATTATTTACCATAATTTATATAATTTATTATGTCATTTTAAATTTATTTTAATTTACACTATTATTATTAATTTTAATCATCTTATTTATATTAATATTTTACTTGAACAATTTATATTATTTACCATAATTTATATAATTATGTCATTTTTTATAAATTTAAATAATTTAATTAATACGATTATTATTAATTTTAATCATCTTATTTATATTTTTATTTAACTTTAACAATTTACATTATTTACCATAATTTATGTCATTTTTATTAATTTATATTATTTATATTTAACTTTTTTTTACATTTTTTTTTTTTTTTTTACTATATTGTTGATTTATTCTTCATTCTTTTTTAATTATTACTTTTTTTTACATTTAATGAGCTTTTCCATTTTTTTTACACTATATTGTTGATTTATTCTTCATTATTTTTGTATTATTGATTTTATTTACACTTTACCATCATTTGATTCTTAATCATTTTAAGCTTAGTTTTATTCCTCATTATTCATGCATATAGGATGTGTATTGCTCAATGCTTGGGCTGCATGACGCTGCTGGTGTCAGTGGATCTGATGCGCTTTGATCTGTGTGCGTCTGCAGATGAAGTAAACAGCTCCAGCAGGACGGAGCCCAACACATGTGACGAGGAGGATCAGTGCTCCTCGTGGTGCAGAGAAGATTCTCCGGACTCTGTAAGCGTCCGAGGAAAGTTTCCGGAGGACGAGGAAGACGAGGAGTCGGATGGCGAGCCGTGGTTCAGAGTCGGAGACAGCTGCTATAAAAGCGTCTCGTCGGCTCTGAACACTCACCGAAGTCCTAGAAACGACGTGAATCACTCGAGCGCCGAGGAACGAAGCCCTTGTGCCAATCCTTCCGGAGCGTCACAGGAATCTCAGAGTCTCCGGACCGAAACACACGGCTGCGACGGGACGAATCCGTACCGACACCAGCCCAGAAGAAGAGGAAGAAAACGAAGACGAGCAAACTGAGCTTGAAGAACCGAACGGCCAGAAGCAGCCTGCAGAGAGCCGCCAGAAGCATCAAGAAGAAGAGACACAAACGAGGTGAGGAATAAACACTGTTAGTGAAATTATCTTGAATGCATGCTGACTTTATGAAAAGGATATGTTTGTTTACAGGTGTCCATGTATTATTAGCATGCAGCATATGTTGCTCTGAATCATTAGATGTCTTCATGTGTGGTGTTCCTCCGTCAGCATATGTTGCTCTGAATCATTAGATGTCTTCATGTGTGGTGTTCTCCGTCAGCATATGTTGCTCTGAATCATTAGATGTCTTCATGTGTGGTGTTCTCCGTCAGCATATGTTGCTCTGAATCATTAGATGTCTTCATGTGTGGTGTTCCTCCGTCAGCATATGTTGCTCTGAATCATTAGATGTCTTCATGTGTGGTGTTTCTCCGTCAGCATATGTTGCTCTGAATCATTAGATGTCTTCATGTGTGGTGTTCCTCCGTCAGCATATGTTGCTCTGAATCATTAGATGTCTTCATGTGTGGTGTTTCTCCGTCAGCATATGTTGCTCTGAATCATTAGATGTCTTCATGTGTGGTGTTCCTCCGTCAGCATATGTTGCTCTGAATCATTAGATGTCTTCATGTGTGGTGTTCCTCCGTCAGCATATGTTGCTCTGAATCATTAGATGTCTTCATGTGTGGTGTTTCTCCGTCAGCATATGTTGCTCTGAATCATTAGATGTCTTCATGTGTGGTGTTTCTCCGTCAGCAGGACAGAGGTTTGATGGGAAGCCGATGTTAACGAGGAGAGCGTCAGGATCGGCTGAACCCAGCTTTCAGGTCAGATGAAGCCTTCATTACTTACACACCAAACACACACTGCATAATGTGACCCTTACGGTTACAAAAGCTCACCAGTTTGGATAAAAGCGTCTGCTAAAGCAATTAGTAAATGCAAATCATTATAAAGCATTTAAAAGAACGAGATCAACAAAAGCAAATGATCACTTAAAACTACACTAATGCAAGTTAATTACAAGTTTTAAAAAATTAGATGGTTAACCTAGTATAGGCTTTCTTCTAATTATCAATAATTCTTTTATTTCACTTATAATTATTGATTACATTTTTTTACACTTCATTCATTATTATTTATTGTATTTGTAAATATGTATTATTATTAATTTTATTTGTATTGCTTACACATCATTATTTTATTTATAATTATTTAATTTACATATTATTGTTTTTATTTTATTTACATGGTATTTATTATATTTTATGCTTAATTTACTATTTATTTTTTTATTTGCACGTTATTGTTGATACTAGTACATTAAAAAACATGAATTCATGAATTATCAGCATATCAGATCTGCTCTGATAATTGTGGGTAAACCTCAAAACACGAGTTAGATACACGAGTTAATTGCAATAATTAATTCCTTGTAATAAACTCATCAGACACTTTCTCTCACCGTTTTTACTTTCAAAATTAGCCTTTTTCTCATTTTCAAAAGATTAAGCATTTGTATTTTGCATTGCACGGATGATTTGCATGTCATTTAGCAGGTGCTTTTGTAATTAATTAAGTCGATTTAAATGTTTCCGACGTCAATATCATGTCAGCTGAGATTTGTGTCGCTGTGTATTCTCTCCAACCTTCACTAGAGGGCAGCATTTGGTAGAATTGATTATAATTAAAACCACACTCATTTAAACATATAATCAACTCAGCATTTACGTATTGAACACATTTAAGTTGAACCAAAGTGTTTACAATGCATGCAATTAAAAACAAAGATATATAATTCAATGCTTTATTAATTTCCCCATATCTCCTTCGTTTCTTTCTTGCTCTTATAGTTGGTTTGCTCCAGTCTGGATGATCTCCGAGTCCTGATCAGTAAAATAGAAGATCAACTAGATGAACTGGACGGCAAAAAGAGATCTGTTAGTAAGAGAGGGAACACAAACACGCATGCATTTACTATTGCACAAACTAATCTATATGACAGCATTTTACCATTGACTTGTTTATGTCATGCACATGCAATTGATGCAACTAAATAACAACTATTATATTTGGTTTGCATAGATAATTGCAATGCATTTAATGTATATCCTAAACTGTGCAGATATCATCTGTTTATTAAAGGCATTTTAATTTGAGATTATCTAATTCGGTGTGGCTTAACATGTTTGTTTGCATGTAATTATGATATGAATTGGATGAGTATGATGCATGGATGTGTATGTGTGTCATATTTCAGGGACGATGGCCGCACAAAAGAGCCGCCGTGAAAGAGTTGCACATCACACTTATAAGGCTGCTTAATGAGCTGTTACCATGGGAACCCAAACTCGTCAAGGCCTTCCAGAGGAACAGGTAAAGGCGTGTAGTTGGAGTCCTTTTCTGTGCTTTAATTTAATTTCAAAAGTGGATGTTTGAAAGTGAAATCATTTTACCTTGTTGTCCACAATTGCTTAATATAGATGGGGAAATCTTAAATCTGTGCAATCATATTTTTCCCCCTTTGTGAGTCTTGACATTGTGGTTTTTCAGACTTCTGCATTTCAGTCTTGTTTTTGATCAAAGAAAGGTTTTCTCAAGGGATCTGGGAGGTGAATTTAAATGATATCCTAGAAATAGTTTTCCATTGTAATGCACAGTGACTGATACACCTCACTGCATTCAACAGGCACCTAGATGTTTTCGTTATTTTCTACCTTGAGGCGATGTTTTCCTGGCAACAGGGCTTTGTGAATTCATCCCTGTCCTTGTCCTCAACAGAGCTCGCTTGAAAAGGGAGTGTGACGAATTCAAAAAACACCCTGAATATGAGAACTTTATCAGGGAGCAGATGGATACAGAAGATACTGGGGAAGTTGCATGCAAAGATGGATTGTTATCCGCAGAGACAACAAACAAACTGGAAGAGAGTGAAATCCAAAATAGGCAAAACTATGAAGGAAGATTCTGAGACGACAGGTGAGTCGAAAACGGCTAATTTTACTAATGGCAAGGCCTTTATGTAAGTTCTTGGCAATGCAAAGAGAAGAAAAACAATACAGGCCCTAAAGGATTGCTAACGCATGACTAACCAAACAATATGAAAGTAGTTGTGATAGAAAGTGTCTGATGAGTTTATTACAAGGAAGTGTTTCAAATGTCCTTGCTTTTGTTGTTTGAGCAGCTATTTATGTTTCAGTTCATCAATTTCTGTTTTCTGTTTTACAAATTCAAAGACATTTGTGACCCTGGACCACAAAAGCAGTCTTAAGTCGTTGGGGTATATTTGTAGCAATAGCCATAAAAACATTGTATGGGTCAAAATTGTCTATTTTTCTTTTATGACAAAAATCATTAGGATATTAAGATCATGTTCCATGAAGATATTTTGTCCGTTTCCTACCGTTAAAAATATTAAAACTTAATTTTTGATTAGTAATATGCATTGCTAAGAACTTAATTTAGGCAACTTTAAAGGCAATTTTCTCAGTATTTAGATTTATTTGCACCAGATATTAAAATATCGTCCGATCCTAAAAAACCATACATCAATGGAAAGCTAATTTGATCAGCTTTCAGATTATGTATAAATCTCAATTGCGAAAAATTGACCCTTATGACTGGTTTTGTGGTCCATGGCCACATTTATGCATTCAGTGTGATGTTTGTTTTGACTGATGCATGCTGCCCTCTTTTGCAGAGAATGTAAATCACAAATCAAGATGCCTAGTGTACAGGCCTGATTTTGTCATGCATTCGTCAGAATCTGGACCCTTCACACGCAGTTCAAAGCGGCGCCAAACGGTTGCAATAAGTGAGGAACTGAGTCCATGCAAAAGAGGCAAAACGGACCCAGAGAGCTCCTTAACATCTGATTTTAATTTGGAAGTTGCATCTAGGGAACAAGCAACAGTGAACCCACAAGCATCAGTGTTGCCAGAGACTATGAGTAGCTTTCAGGGGACTTGCAAACCCATCCAGGCTTTGTTGGCTAAGAGTGTTGGAAACAAAGTGACCTTAATAAGTCATCCGAAGGCTGCAGTGATGGCTCAGGGCATGCGGGATCATAACAAAATAGCATCATCATCTGTCCGATTATCAACTACCTGTGCAACTACGCAAACAAGCACTATGACATCTGCAACCGAAAGCACTGGACAGGTGGTGTATAAGACGGCAGGAGGCGTGGGGCTTCTCAGGCAAGGAAGCACTTTGTAAACTTTTCAGTGCAATCAATATCGGATCAAAAATCAGGGGCGAAAGCGATGCAACAAGTTGTTATCCTGCCTTCAAATCTACTGATTCAAAGCGCTGAGAATAAGACAGCCCAGACCTCTGTATCTGTCCCTAAGACTACAACGTTCGTGTCCAATGTTTCAGGGTTCACTATACCGGAAAACAAGGTTCCTGTCCAGCCAGTGGCACCTTTGAAAGATACCAGCACTGTAAGAACACCGTCTGCTGTTGTTACTCCCAGTTTAAGGAACTTAACGACTGTTGGTGTGCCTAAAAAGACTTCTGAACCAAAGGTGGCCCTGAACAAAGCAGCAAGCAGCAATCAGACCAAATCTGATGCTAAACAGGAGCTCAGGACAGTGTGTATTAGAGACTCTCAGTCGATCCTTGTCACCACGAGAGGAGGCAACACAGGAGTGGTGAAGGTTCAGACGTCGGAAAGTGGAACTGGGGGATTGCCACCCAGCCCGGTTTTTAACATCTCACCCCAACTTCATGCCTTTCTAGTGTCAAAGTCTTCCACGTCTTATACACAAGCTGTTTCGGCCACCCTTGCTGCTAAATCTATACCCAGAGTCACTCCACAGTCTACTTTTGTGGCAGGGACCGTCACTCCTTTAACCTTGAATCATATTTTCAATAACAGCACTACTGGCAAAACAACAACCCCTGGTAAAACCACACTCCTGGCAAGCAAAGGCACTGATAGTGTCCTTATAAATGCGAAAGATGGCGCTCAGCAGAATACGGTCTCTAAATGTGGAATGACGCCACTACAAAAAAGGGCTCAACCTGGAAGCACAACTCCAGATCAATCTACTCTCCAAAAGGTTTTCATGGTCACACCTTCACCAAATATCCCTTCAACGGTCACCACTACTACATCAACCTGTCCCGTGCAAGGATCTCGGGTCATGTTCATAAGCAACTCAGCACTTCCCATTCCACAAGAGACTTTAACTTCAGAGGTTAACATTTCCTCTACTAGTACACCAGCATTGAAGGTCATTCCCAACTTGGGAGCGACCTTATCCTGCACTTCTTCTGGTTCAAGCATCCAGAGCATCGGTGTCCCAGGGTTAACATCAAGAATACTCGGCACAAACAAAAAACCTGAAGCCTCAACGAAAAATACACCTGTGATCGTCTCCAAAGTACCTGCGGCCTCAACCACAAGTGGACTCCAAATTGGTCCAAAAAACTGTTTGTTGCAAGCAGAAGTCTGTCAGGGAATACCAAAAGTACTTCGAAAGTATCTCGGACTGTTAATGGTAAAACGCTCACTTTTTCAACTCTAGGCACCGGCCACATGGCTTCCTCTGCACTTTTGTCAGTTGTGAAACCAGATCCTCCATCAGTTTCAGCGTTAAATGCTCTTCATTGTAAACCAGGGTTATCGGCTGGCAGCTCTACTTCAAATATGTCTTCCTCTTATTCAGGAAGCCTAATTACCAAACACACTACTTTACCAATTAATGTGACTGCTAACACGCCAGTGATCGCATCCCTTTGCAATTCACACTCACTGATTAAAACAACAGCCAATACTTCCGCTTCTGCAGTATCCAGTACTTTTGCATTGAGTTGCAGCTCCACATTAACTCCTCCGGTGGTCATGACCTCTGGGGTCCGACCTCTGACCTCAACAATCAAGAGTGTTCAGGAGAAAATAGTGATCAACACCACTGCCCCACTTGCCCCTGGAACTCAGTTCTTGATCAATAACACAAGATTTGTTGTACCTTCTCAAGGACTTGCACCTGGCAGCCATGTTCTGCTTATCTCCAGCTCTTGTCCTGGAGGAATGCTAGGGTCAATTCCTGTTGGTTCTCAAAGACTACAAGAGCCAAATCCTGCTGGTCCTCAAAGTTTGCTAGGATCAAATCCTGTTGGTTCTCAAAAATGGCAAGGTCCAAGTTCTGCTAGTCCTGGAGGATTACAAGGGCCAAGTCCTGCTGGTCCTCAAATATTGCAAGGGCCAAGTTCTGCTGGTCCTCAACGATTGCAAGGGCCAAGTCCTGCTAGTACTGGAGGATTGCAAGGGCCAAGTCCTGCTGGTCCTCAACGATTGCAAGGTCCAAGTTCTGCTAGTCCTGGAGGATTGCAAGGGCCAAATCCTGCTGGTCCTCAACGATTGCAAGGGCCAAGTCCTGCTAGTACTGGAGGATTGCAAGGACGAAGTCCTTTTGGTCCTCAAAGCTTGCAAGGGCCAAGTCCTGCTGGTCCTCAAAGATTACAAGGTCCAAGTTCTGCTGGTCCTGAAGGATTGCAAGGGCAGAGTCTTGTCAGTCTTGGAGGATTGCAAGTCCCAAGTCCTGCTTCCATTGTTTCTAGAGGCCCAAACACTTCAGCTACTCACATGGTTCCTTCAGTTGCACAAGGTGTGAGATTGGTAACACCATTCAGGCAACCCTTGGCAAAAGATGGACCTTCTGATCAACTCCATCAGCAACTGAGCACCAGAACTCAGTTGAATGTGTCTGGTCCTACCACTCTCTCACAAGTAGCACAAGCCCTGTGTCCTGGTGTATCTTCAGACATTGTAAGACTTCCTATCTTTCAAACCTCCAACGTCTCAGTTACAGCATCACAAGGTACGACCGGGTGTCCCAAAGAAACCTCTCTTTGCCAAGAAGGTTTACTAAGCACAACTTCTCAAGTGATCTTGCAAGGAAGACCATCCCAAACCCAAATGGCGCCAGTCATACCACCAGTGAAAGCTGCGATTCCAAGGCATTCGCCGATGGCAACCATACCAACTATGAGCAGCATGATATCACGGATGCAGAAACTTCCGGTCGCAACGGTTCCACCAATCGGTGGTGCAAACAATGCCAGTCCAGCCACTCCCATTGCAACCGTTCCTCCGTCTATGAGCACAGTCATAATGGCACCTTATCCACCTATCAGAGCCGTGCAACCTGGGACAATCGGAAAGCCTGTTATTTTACCCCAGCATTCGCAAGGTCAATGCACAGTTCCTGTACAAGTTCCTACTCCTGCTAAACTCTTGTTGAGCCCAGATGGTGCCGTCTTAAATATCATTCAAGCCTCAGCCTCAAGCTTGCAAGTACTGGCAAAGCCAATGGCCGCTCAAGTGGTCAGTTCCTCGAGTAGCGTTACTGTACCTATTTTAAACACAAGTGATCCACTGAGAAAACCAGATACCTTGGGGAGACCCAATCACTGAAAGGGTTCTGGAGGTCGTCTTGTTTTCCTGATGTGATCACAAAGGTCTATGTTTTGGGCTTTGTTGAAAACAAGTAGACTTCCTTTGGTTCCATATCGTCCCATGTTGAGAGGCTGAATACTAAATACCTAAATTAATATTTTGATTTTGCTCTTTACAATACAAATTGAAGGGAAATCTGTTATCCTTAGAATTGTAAATAAAATTGGTTTCGCAAAGAGAAATTTGGAGATGTCAAATGGCCAGTAATGTACATAACAGTATTTGTTTGGCTGACTATTTTCTACTCCATTTTTATGCAAAGGTTTTAATCTTTTGTAGCATTTTCCATTAAAATGATTCATATTATTCTGTAGAGCAGTCTTCAGTCTATTTAAGAGTGTGTATGGCTGATCTCAAGCCTGCGTTAGTGCATTCAGGCATAGGTTGAGTATTATCAGACGTCATCTGATAACAGTTTGGTTTTGTGTTTCATCTATATTCATGAAAATAAACTTGGCATATTTATGACTGAAGGAAAACATTGGTGTACTGTGCCTGTCTTTTAAGTTTGTTTAGACATTATATCAGCCATTACCAAACATTTTTGTCAGCATAATCAGTTTTTTCCTGTGATTTTATGATACAATGTAACAGCATATTACATGGTATATAAAAAATATTTTTAGTTTTTAGTAAGAGCTTTTATTTTATTTTCAGATTTGTGAATTTAAATTTTATTTTTGTGATTTAATTATTAGCCCCTGCTGTTCCTTCATGAACCCCAGTTTGGGAATATCTGTGTTAGATGATACATTATTACAATTTTAGTTTTTCAGTTGTAATGGTTAAAGAAAACAAATGCAGTATTTTGTTAGAGTAATGTTTTATTCTGTTGTATTGAACAGTTTGCACAAAACGGTTGCTGACAGTGCAGCGATGCTGCATAAGAAGCTCAGCATCTCTTCATAGAAACAAGTTTTTATTGATCAAACTCTACGAGTTTGCCTTGTAGAGATTCCCAGCGTCAGGTATTTGAAGCTCAACGGATATGTGAATACGTTTTATGCCTGTTCGCTTTTACAGTCATAAATTTGGAAAACAACTGCAGACAAAACAACAGAAACCATCACAGAAATCATAACTTGAACTAGCTTTGGTTTTAATGGAAACTGTAATGGTGCCTGTTGGTCTCTACTGGTAATTAGTCGCCTTCTATTGGTGGCTTGTTAAAACCAATAAATCATAATGGAATATGTCCCAAAACACACTACAGAAAGATATTTTAAAATGGTTTTAATGGTTACAAGTTGATGGTTTGCAATGGTATTTGTAGTGGAAACCTTGATTTATTTTCAGCAGGGATATGTTTGATAAAGATACATTGTTAAAAGAAAATCATAAGACAATACTGTGAACAGAAATAGACAACTAATGTGAAATCTCTATCTACCCTACTGATGCTTCATATTGGAAGACACTTCTGTAACTGAGAACGTCTGACCAGTTTTGGGTGCTAATGACATTATCTATATATTTTTTGGATTAAATGGATATTAAACCTCATTGACCTCATGTCTGATGAATGACACTGTGTTTAAAAGGCACTGATGTTATAGTCCACATGCTTTGGTAGTTGGTTCTATAGAGTCACAGTCCAGCGCAATCCTAATTAAACACACCTGAGGAATATAATCAAGGTCTAAGAGTTAATAGAAAGCTACGGGCAGGTGAGATTTAATCAAGGTTGGAGCCAAACTCTGCAGGACTGTGGCTCTATGTACCAGTACTTCTGCTGTGTGACCGGTCATCCCACAAACACCACAGATCCGTGACTCATGGGGAGTAAGGAGGAGGTGTAGGTCCGGAGACGATCTTCTCGTAGGCCGGAGGAGCGTTAGGAATCTGGAAGAGAGGAGAAATCGCTTTAAACCACATCTGATGGGAGTAAACAAACGTGAAAAGTGTATTACATAAAAGTAGATAACATTTTACAGGCTGATAGTACTCATAGTTTGCAGCATTTCAGTGAATCCTTTGGTGTGTTCATGAGAACAGCAGCTCAACACACACACACACACACACACTTTCTCACACACACACACAGACACACATACACTTTCTCTCTCACACACACACACACACACACACACACACACACTCTCTCACACACACACTCTCACGCATGCGCACACATTCACTCTCTCTCACACACACAAACGCTCTCTCACACACGCACACACACGCTCTCTCACACACACTCACTCACTCACTCTCTCTCTCACACACACACACACACACACACACATGCTCTCTCACACACTCACTCACTCACTCACACACACACACACACACACACAGACTCACACACACACACACACACACACACACACACACACACACACACTCTCTCACTCACTCACTCTCTCACACACACACACACACACACCAGTCATTTGTAATCCTCACATCATGTCTAATGACGCAGACTAAAGCCGTTCTGCCCTGCAGCGGGTCACATGCTTGTTTTATCCCCTGTGGAATTCTGGGTAACACGAGCTTGGTTAAACGTTCTTTGAAACCAAATGTGGCGAGAGAGAAAAACTCAGGTTAATTAATTGTGGATGGCATAAAAATACTAATAAAATAACGCTTTAAGTGCATTTATATAAAATTATTAGTACGAATAACATTTTTAAATACAAAAATAGAAAGAATAAAAGTGAATGTTTCTGACTTATTAATGCTTTGTTATTAAAATGTTATAATTATATTACAGGCTATAAGTTTCTATTTAGGCCAGATTTACTGTCATTTCATTTGTATAACACTGTTTGTTTATTGCACTTTTACTATTTACAAAACGTAGTGTGTGTATATAATTACTAGTAAATATATTTTTTATATAATAAAAATGAATGTTTCTGACTTATTAAAATATTATATTATAGCTGAAGTTTCTATTTAGGCCAGAATTACTCTGTGATATTTCATCTGTCTAACACTGTTTGTGTCTTTAAGCAATCATCCAGAACACCCTAGCAACCACAAATCAACACCCTGGCAACCGTTTAAAAACCCCCAGATGGTGAGTTTCACTATAATATCAGTAATCATTGAACTTGTGTGTGTGACTTAGAGACAGAGAGAGTGTGTGTGTGTGTGTGTGTGTGTGTGTGTGTGTGTGTGTGTGTGTGTGTGTGTGTGTGTGTGTGTGTGCATGTACACTGGTTGCAGGTTGCTGAATTCGTTCAAGGCCACTTTGTTCTCCTCTCCGGATCCAGACTCGCTGTATTGACCCGCTCTCATCATCTCTCTCACGACTGACCGCTGTTTCCCCCGCTCTGAAACACACACACACACACACACACACACACACACACACACACACACACACACACACACACACACACACACAATGACAATCATCGCAGCTCAGCGAACCCTGACTGACAAGTACAACATCTTATTAAAACATGCTACTTTTGCATTTATTTGCATCCATGCATTTGGCAGATGCATTTATTCAAAGTGATGTGTTTGCATTTAAGGTGTGTGTTATCATGCATCCACTGGGAATCCAACCCATGACCTTGGTGTTGCAAGCATCATGGTGTACTACAGTAATGCAGTTTCTGGCACTTTGCTGTGCTCTGATGCTCTTTGGGTAACCCTGTGATCACCGGACCGTCCCGTGGGTCACATCATGACTCACCCGGATCATCTTGTATCCGCCCCGCCGGCGGTAATACCAGCAGCCCAGGATGAGCAGCGCTGTGAGGATCACGGCCAGTAAAGCGATTCCTACCGCCCTGCACACACACACACACACACGCACACAGAGACACACACACACACACACACACACACACACACACACACACACACACACACACACACACAGACAGACACACACACACACACAGACACACACACACACACACACACACACACACACACACACACACACACACACACACACACACACACAGACACACACACACACACACACACACAGAGACACACACACACACACACACACACACACACACACACACACACACACACACACACACACACACACACACACACACACACACACACACACAGAGATTAGGTGAGGAGTCTGTAGTTTGCTGCAGGTGTGTATGATGCTGTTTGAGTGAATCTTCACACACTCTTCAGCTCTGATGAGTCCTGCTCCACGTCCGCTGGAGAAATGAACGCTGAATTCACCTCGAGAACCGGATCCACCGTAAGACATGATGATCAAAACACCTGAACATAACAATAACTGCACATTAGGAACTACACAACACTGAATATGACAAACTACAGTCATTTACAACCGTATATATCAGCTGTAGTACGAGATGCATTTATAAACTAAAAGTGAATCTCTTGAACATATGTCCAGGTCTAAATTCAAAAGAATAAGAAGTTATGTATTACATGCGTGCTTTCAGTAATTATGATATTTTCATAATTACATTATTAATTAAATAAGAAATAATATTTTGCATGACAATTAAGGTATGTTTTAGTACACTTAATATATATAGTTTTTTGACATTGTTATCATAATTTCATTTTATGAATTGTGATTATTTAAAAAAAAGAATTGT
Source organism: Gymnocypris eckloni scoliostomus (assembly GCA_027564155.1). NCBI lineage: Eukaryota > Metazoa > Chordata > Actinopteri > Cypriniformes > Cyprinidae > Gymnocypris > Gymnocypris eckloni. The sequence continues at coordinate 551,763 of CM050433.1, read as the reverse complement.
ATGAAATTTGAGCATGTTTTCAGTACCATTAATATGTTTTTGTCACATTATTGTCATGATAAATCAATTTTAATTTCACCCTGAATCCAAAAGAGAAATATGAAATTATATTTTGCATGAAAATGAAGCATACTTTTAGTACAATTAATTTATAGTATGTATATTTTTTAATTGTGACATTATTACCACGATAATTAAATTGCAATTCTTATTATAGTAATATAGTACAATTTTACAATAAAAAACTTGATACGCTTTTTTTAAATAATAATCTGCTTAAAATAGTACCATGACGTAAAAATTATGCAATTTAAATATTAGTAATACATGAGAATTTGAGGTGTTAAATTATGCCACAATGCAAAAAGAGATACTTAATGTATTTATTTTGCCAAATGTATTTCAAAAATGTAATTCTTAACTTATTAAGAATACATTTTTTTTTTTAAATAATATATTTTTTAAATAACCTATTTTGTTTACTCCCAAAATAGTCATTGTTCCAGCTGCAAAATTAACATTTCTTGTATTTCATAACAAATGCTACACCTCTAATATGACGCTGCATTAACATTAACTAAGCATTCAGAGATGCTCTATGCTGAAAAACAGCCTAAAGTTAAATTAAATCAATTCTTAGAAATGAATTGTTCATGCATCTGATGCAGTGAAAGCTGATTTAAAGCCTGTATCTTGTTAGTGTGGAAGTGAAGCTCTTACCTGGTCTGTGTAATGTGATTGTGAGAGCTGCTGATGTGTGTGTGTGTGTGTGTGTGTGATTCAGTCTCCAAGCTCTTGAGAAGTCCTCATGACCGTCACGGGTTCAGCTCTCACACTCACAGCTATTCACAGCAGTTATCCAGCGTGACGTCTGCTGACTGCCTTTACCACGGTAACATACCGCACTTCAGCACCGTTCACGTCAGGGATGTTCAGGGCAAACCACTTAACTAGAGAAACCTAATGTTTATGCTTATGTGAAATTAGTTTCTATGCTAATTAAACCATGCATGAGTTTTGCTCCGAGTTTATTACTATGACAAATTAATAATTTCTTCAGATATTTAGAAATATAAAATGCATTAAAGGCTGTAATTGTAAAGTTGTCACAGTCGAATAACTTCATAGGTCATGCGTGGCAATTTAGTAACATTAAATATACATATGTGTACATTTAGACACAAATACAAGGTGTTGTATGTATTAAAACATATAATAAAAGTACATAAGAATACACTTGCTTGACGAAGTAACCTTTGAAATCACTACATGTATAGTTTTCACTTATGACATGATGTAGCTTTATTTAATGCTTCTTGCAATACAGATTGTTTCAAAGCAGCTTTATAGAAATTCACATTGTTTATTTTTACTGTTAATGTGTTCATAAGATGATTAGTCTCTCAGCTGTAATGCTAATAATGACCTGTAGAGAGCGAAGTCATACCGTATATATTTATTTACAGCACAAGAACCAGTGACAATAAAAAAACATCCAACAAAGTAGAGAAGCACCAAGATGAACACGGAATATATATATAAACAACAACGCAAGAATCAAGACAAACAGGTAGCAGATAAATAATGCACTAAAATTAAAATTCAGACAGTCCATTTAAAAAAATAATAATATTCAAAGCTCTGTCACTGGTTCTTAAACTAATCTCGTTAAATAAGAACACATTTAATTTTATTTTCCATGTATCGTTTTGAATATTTGCTGAAAATGTTAATGCATCTTTGCACATGTGTATATATATAAGACTTGTGTTCACATTGGCAGTGCAGTATTTGTACACTAGCATCCTCTAGTGGTTCTTGTAAATAAACCTCAATACAATTTTCAGAGCAAAGTGGGTAGAAGACAAAAATATAAAACAAAAATTTTTATGTACAGTTGCTAGCTGTCCAAATCCCAGCTGATCACCTCCGGTGTGACTTTAAATTAGCCAAAAACTCATCACCAAACACCACTTTCTTACACTTCAAAACTGTTGCCACAGAGGTGGAAACACAATTTTTAAGTACATGAATTTCTTTGTTGGCACAGTTTGGAAGTGCCTTTTTCTCTTCTAAAGAAGGGGTGCCAGTACTTTTGTCCATATAATGAATGTACAAGTCATTGGTGTTTGGTGATGAGTGTTTGTCTCATTTAAAGTCACACCAGAGGTGTTCAGCTGCTTTCTGCAGACCAGTCAAGTTCTTCCACACTGACTGAATCATCATTTCTCTTTGATTCTTGTCTTATACACAGAGACACTGTCATGTTAGAATAGAAAAGAGTTCTGTCCAAACTGTTGCTATACAATTAAATTCCCTAGAATATCATTATATGCTTAAACATTAAGATTTGTACTCATGGAGATTACTAAAGTATTATTAGAAGGGGTGCCAATACTTTTGGCAATATAGTGTATCTTTATTGCACAATGGGGGGAACTTTTAACTGTTCATAAGGTAGATTGCCTGGGGGAAGAAACTGTTCTTGTGCCTTGCTCTCCTGATATTTGAGACTCTGAAGCGCCGGCCAGATGGAAAAAGTACTAAAAAAGCAGATGGCTTGGATGTGAGGGATACAGAGTGACTTTCTCACTTTGGATGTATACAGTTCTTGGAGGGTGGGGACTGATAATCCGTAACGCAGTCCGAATCATTCTCTGTAGTTTTCTGATGTCTGATTTTGTAGCTGAGCTGAACCAGACAACCTTTGTTAGGAGTCAATGTGAGTGTCCCACTTCATATTCCGAGAGATGATGGTTCCCAGGAATCCGAATGACTGCTGCCACAGTGCTGTCCATGATAATGAGTGCGGGGAGAGCAAGGGGTTTCTCCAGAAGTCCACGATCATCTCCACTGTTTTGAGCGTGTTGAGCTCCAGGTTGTTAAGACTGCATCAGACAGCCAGCTCCTTAACCTCCTGTCTGTAAGTAGACTCGACACCGTCCTGGATGAGGCCGATCAGTGTGGTGTCTTCTGCAATCTTCAGGAGCTGGACAGAGGGGTCTTTAGATGTGCACAGGGAGAAGAGCAGTGGGGAGAGGACGCAACCTTGAGGGGCACCAGTGTTGGTGGAGTGTATTGGATTGGACTGGATTTCCCCAGTCTCACTAGCTGTTGCCTATCGGTCTGAAAGCTGGTGATCCATTTACAGATAGAGCTAGGGACAGAGAGCTGGGTTAGTTTGGTCTGGAGGAGTATTGGGATGATGGTGTTGAAGGCCGAACTGAAGTCCACAAACAGGATCCTCACATAAGTCCCTGAATTGTCCAGATGCTGAAGGATGAAATGCAGTCCCATTTTGACTGCATCATACACAGACCTGTTTGCTCGGTTAGAAAATGGCAGGGTGTCCAGTTAGGGTCCAGTGATGTCCTTCAGATAAGCCAGAACCAGTTTTTCAAATGCGTGCATGAGGACAGACGTTAGAGCCACAGGTCTGTAGTCATGAAGTCCTGTTATCTTGGGATTCTTTGGAACAGGGATGATGGTGGAGCGTTTGAAGCATGAAGGGTCTTCACACAGTTCCAGTGATCTGTTGAAGATCTGTGAAGATGGGGGCCAGCTGGTCAGCACAGGTTTTCAGACAGGCTGGTGAAACACCACCTGGGCCTGGAGCCTTCCTTCTCTTGTTTTTTCTGAAGACCTGTCACACATCTTCACTGATCTGAAGTGCAGGTGTCAGGAGAGGGGGGTTGCTGGAGGTTTTAACGGTTAAGTAAGGAGATGGTCAGACCGGGTGTGGGGGGTTTCAAACCTACAGTAAAACTCATTCAGTCTTCAGCAAGTTGTTGATTCACCTCAGTGCTGGGGAGGGTATCTTGTAGTTGGTGATGGCTTTCAGACCTTTCCACACTGAAGCTGGGTCATTGGAAGTGAACGGATCTTCCAACTTTTAAGCAAAGCTCCTCGTAGCTTATTCAGTGTGTTCCTGGCCTGATTATACAATACCTTATCTCCATTTTTGTAGGCATCCTCTTTGGCCTTACGAAGATGTCTGAGAAATACAAAAGAAGCTAAATGGGAAAGAGTCAGCAAGGTCTTACATACTGAACAAGAGCTACTCCTGAGGAACCATCCTACAGAGAGTGCATATTCCTGAACACAACACACTCTTTATTCTAGCTAATCATCAATTAACATGGGGGCAGATCAAAACTTACATCTCTTACATGGCCTAGACATATTTTCTTCAGCTATGCATGCATTTCAACCTTTCATTACCTATAATAGGGGCGCTTTAACAGTCTTGGAGAACTGCTCATCACCCTTTTATCCAAAGCGACATTTTTTTTATTAGTGTGTAAAGAGACATGCTCCGAAATGGGTCACTGTGACTAGAGTGCAAAACAAAAGAGTGTTGTTATACACTACCACTGAGACATTTTAACCAAAGAAGACCCTAAAGAATCATACCAACTTGTGGAAAATGTGCATCTGATGTCCCCTTTAATTATTTTGCGTGACCCCAGCCTAGGGATTTAAACTTGTTTTATCTGATAAATGATGATGGGCATTCAAAAAATATTGTTGTCCTTGGTTTAAAAATGTTTTGTGGGTATATGGGATGGCTTAGTGCAGCGGTTCTCAATTCCAGTCCTCGCGCCCCACCGCTCTACATATTTTTCATGTCTCTCTTAGTTAACACACCTGATTCAGATAATCAGCTCGTTAGAAGTGCGCTCCATGAATGAACTGTGTTCCGATTGACATGCTCCCTACACAGTGTCCATTGCTCCCTACTCCTGAGCAGGAAAGCCGCTGAAGTTTACTTCACTTCAGAACATTCATTCATGGATTTGCATTGCGCAACATCACGCAGGACGAGTGTGACATCATATCGTCTGTAAATATATACAATTTAAATTCACGTCGCACACTTCAATGCACTATGAATGGAATACCGAACTGGAATCATGGAGGAATATCGTGTGATGTCCGCAGGGCACTATGCGTTCGAATAGAACAAACGTCTGAAGTGATAAGAGTAACATAAGAAATGTGCAGAGCGGTGGGGCGCGAGGACTGGAATTGAGAACCGCTGGCTTAGTGTGAGATTCCCCAGCCTAAAATGTTATCTTAGTGTTTTAAGATCAAGTGAGCTGCACCGGCGCCTCTATCCCTCCTGCCGTGAGCGCGCTTCTACACTCCACACAGACACTTCAATAGCACACAGTTTTCTAACATTAGATTAAGCTGCCATGTAAAGGCCCATCTCATAGATAAAAAGCCATACATACTCATGTATCCAGTTGTTAACAAACTGTTTGTCACAGATCGAGTGACTTCACCACTTCCACAGGAAGTCACAGGACTATAACCACTTCACCATTTCCTGTGGAATTTTTTTTCTGCACTGTAAAAAATGACCCAATTTTGATGGTAAAAAAACCTGGTAAATGGTTAACGGTAAGTTCGTTCGAAAACCCGTAAACTGACCTTCCCAGAATTCCCTGCGTTGCATTTCAAATTTAGTTTGAATTTGATGTTTTTTCTTTGAAATAACTTTCTTCTTAGTTTTTTTTACTAGTTATGTTTATTAGGGTTGTATGTTACATCTAATGTTGTTAAATTAATGTTTATTGCATATTTCAGTTTATTGATTGTCACCATGATGGTGTTAAGTGCTTTGTGCACTTTCTATATATGTTATTATTTAAAAGCTGCTTTGGTTAATCATGTGACTTTCTCATCACCTCCTACATTTGGTGCGTCTCAGTGTATTTAAAGGTAAAAACAGATTTCAGTACTTCAATAGGTTGGTATATTAACAATATATCAGTTAATGAAATTACGGTATTTAACTGTAAACCGAAGTTAAAACCTAAAATGTTGTTACCGTTTTTTACGGTAGAATTCTAGCGACCTTAACCACTTTTTATAGTGTGCAACTAGACAAAATGTTGGCCGACCAATCCTTCCACTTCTTGTCGACTTATGGTTATTTGACTATTGGGGGGGAGCCCAAGAAAAATGTATGTATGTTTGTGAAAGAAGAGTATGTGACCCTGGAAAAACTAAACTAAAAGCTGAATAAATTATCTTATCCTTGATGTGTGGTTTGTTAGGATATATTTAGCTGAGATATTTGCCATTAAATGACTTAAAATCTCAGGGAGAAGCCTACTTTCTTACTTTGTTTTAATTTTGATGATTAGAGCTTACAGCTCATGAAAGTCAAAAATGCAGTATCTCAAAATATTAGAATATTTATATTTGAGTTTCATTAAATGACCATCCATACAGTATAAATTCTGTGTGTCTCTTATTCTTTGAAACCACAATAATGAGGAAGACTGCTGACTTGGCAATGGTTAAGAAGACAATCATGAGCCCCGTTTTCCATAGTATTTTATTTAGAAAAATGTCAGATCACAATATCACCGTACAAAAAATCAGCACACAAAACATGCAAAGAAAATACAAGCTGTGTGTTCAGTACAGTGTGTCTGATGGAGCCGCTGGGTTCAGTGCAGGAGGATGAAGAAGAGCAGAGAACCGCAGAGGAACAAGCTCTGAGTGACACTTTTAGCACCGTTACACAGGTTCCCCTCACAACACGAGAAGCTCCCAACATCAGGGACCGATGCTATGGCATCACACATAGATTGAGAAGCACAACCTTTTGTAACCACTGACTGCCCTCCTGATGAAAATAAAGAAAACACAGGTTTATCTAAGCTGGAAATCTGATCTGTATCAAATGCTCAAACGATATAAATAATGACTTCTTCTTTCTTTTCCAGATTCCTAAGAACGGGAATTATTCAGAAAAGACACATTGTTTTGATGGTAAATATATTTGTAAATGTCAAAAATTGCATTTTATTATTTTAAATATTGATTCAGATTTAATGCAAATTATTCTGTTAAGCATAACAATTAAATAGCTGAAATATAAATAGAATATTCCATGAGTGCAATTATAAATTCTGTGAGAAGTTACATTTACAGCAGCACCAGTAAAGAAAAAAAGCCCACCAGCATTCAAATTAGTCAAATATAACAGGGATTTTCAATTCCTCATATCGGACTTACCAGCTTGTGTTGTTGAACTCATGCACTTGGAAGCTCCACTGGGACAGGCTTTTACAGTTTGATCTGCACAAGAACCCGTCAGACCCATACACTCATAACAGCTGAAAGAGTGTCCTTTAGTGATAAAACAGAGAGAGAGAGAGACATAAATGATCTGTATTTGTACTCAATTACATTACAAGCAATATTTGTCTTTTGTACCTGCAGTGAAAAGGACGACGAGAAGAAAAACGGAGATTTGCAGATCCATCTTTAATCAGGAGGTGAATGAAATAACGTTCCTCTTTCAACACCTATATAGCTTCTCAAATGGGAGGGTCTTTATGTAGAAACGAAAGACATTTCTAGAAACTGAAGCTTCAGCTTGCATAATTTACCTGGCAGTAAAGGGAGGTTTAAATTAAAACAATTACAAGGATTGTAAAGGACTTCTTAAACCCAACCGTCTTAAAGAGACAGTTCACATAAAAATGACCATTCTGTTATTAGTCATGCATCCTCGTGTAATTTCCAAACCTGCTTAACTTATACTCTGCGGAAAGCAAAGGAAGATATTTCCTGTCTGTGTGTTTTGTGTGTCTGTGCTTTTCCTTTATCCATAAAGTCTGTTCAATGTTGTTTGAGCCCCAACATTATTTAAAGCATCTTTTTGTGTTCTGCAGCAGAAAGTATGTCATACACACTTTGTCGAGTGCTTTATGTATTTGACCCTTATGACTTGTTTTGTGCACTCTCTCTCTCTCTCTCTCTCTCTCTCTCTCTCTCTCTCTCTCTCTCTCTCTCTCTCTCTCTCTCTCTCTCTCTCTCTCACTCACTCACTCACTCACTCCCACACACGCACGCTGAACCATAAGTTTCATTTTCTCTGAAATCACAAATTCTATGCTAACAGTGTTTCTTAATCTCTATGTTTCTTAAGCTTTTAGATATACTATAAGATCTGTATCTAATCTGCCAACCTACTCTCAGAAATAAAAGTGCAACAATTGTACTTTTATGGCTATAACACCTTTATGGCTATAGCAGCTGCGTAGTACCCTCAAAACAACATCTTCGTACCTTATTTACCACTGTAGGCTTCATAGTAGTACCTCATGGGTATGTTCCACTAGGTACATACGGGTACAAAGGTGTTCCTTTAAGGGGACACATTTAATAAAATATATTTTATAAGTTATAATCAGCGGTATAAATCTGCAACATTTAAACAAAATCGTACGTTAGTTTAAATAACCTCAATTAACTGTAGCGTCTGGACCAATCAGACACTATTTTTTGTTATATTTAACTAATACTCAATAAGCCAACTATGATGATCTATGGACCCTTCCCCGAAATGCGCTAACGCCTCACAAAGGCAGAACAGGCCTCTGGATCCATGGCAGGCAATGCTGATAACACTGGATACGTCTTCTATGTTTGCTTACGCTTTGATTTGAACGGAAACTGCGTATCGGTATGCAGCGTACGCAGTTTGCGTCCAGCAGATATTCGATAACAATACCGGGGGGGGGGGGGAAAGATCAGATTCCATGCAGCTTGTGCTGTTCACACGGTCATGATAAAAACAGGTCTGAGTCACCGTGTGAGCAAAATAATCAGATTTGCGCAACATTGTCCTGCAGCGTGAACATAGCGTTTGAAACCACACATTTACTGTGATTACATTTGTGTACTAACATGATTCACAAGTCCATCATAGCTCTGGTTAAACTGGTTCTTTACAACTGCAATAACCGTTCTACACTTGTTCTGGCACGTTTAACTTCATATTTCTCTCTCTCTCTGTCTCGTTTATGTTTGTTGAATTTAGCACATGCTATTTAATACAAGTGACATTCAGGCTAATTCAATGAATGTCACTTAGTTATTAAATTAAATGTCATAATTTATAAAAAAAAAGAGCAACTTGTTCAATCAGATACAGTTTTTTTTTAAATATAGAAACTGTATAATTAATTTGTATGAGAATATGGTCCATGTTATAAAAAGGTTTTATACTATTTATAGACAGTTTAATAATTCTGCATTGTTGTATTGAGTCAGATCATGACAAGTATGTGAACCCACACTCTAGTGTTTCATTGTTTTATTATTCTTATTCTTATTATTTTTAATCTTAGATTGTGATCCAAATGTGTGTTTTATGCATTTTCTTCATTTAGGAGATTAAAGTGGTTGGAATGTGTTATAAACTCACTGTTTATATCGGATCAAACCACACAGACGCCTGATTGAACTTGCCATCATCTTTACTCTCCCCATCCTACGTGATGACGTCACACCAATACACAACATCCCCCCTCTATTTGAATATGAACTTGAAATGTTGTTGTGAACTTGTCTGTTTTGTCTTGCCTCACAAGCCTTGCCTTTCTGCGGCCCTGTCCATTCCGGACCACCAAACCTTTGTTCTCAGGTGTTGTTTTGTTCCTATTACACCAAGATGACCCTCATGAACCAACTGTGGAAAAACAATTCTTGTCCCTCTGAGTATTATTTGGCCAATGACACATAGCTCACCTGCAATATGTCTGTATGCAGGGCAGTCATCGAAACAACCTGTTTGAATGGCAGCTTTCAGTCTCTGTAATTCCACATAATTTGCTGAGATTTGCTAAACTTCTTTGGTGGTCAGTGCGCTTGGTGTTGAGCAAACAGCTATGAATCTCACATATTCCTCTGCTTTATGTGCATGGGTCGCCCCTTTGGCTGATGGCCCCAGCAGGTGTGACAAAGGATCTGCAATGTTGTGCATTCCGGGTATATGAATCACCTGAAAATCATAGGGCTGTAATCTCAAGACCCACCTTTCGATTCATGCACATGGTTTTGAATGAGGGCTGTAAATTGCCTTGTGGTCTGTGACCAAATCAAACTTCCAACCATACACGTATGGGTGCAGTCGTTCACATGCCCACACCAGCGCAAGTGCTTTGCGCTCTGTTTGCGAATATCTCTGTTCACATTCTGTCAAGCTCCTACTCACATATAAGACAGGAACAATTTCTCCTCTTTGGTCCTGCACTAGTACTGCTCCGATGCCCTTTGGTCCAGCATCAGCAATGACTTTCGTTGGAGCATCCTTGTCGAAATATGCCAGTGTTGTGGCTTCAGCCAACTTTTCTTTGAGAATTTTGAACGCTTTCTTTTGCTCAGTCCCAAAATGAAATTTGGCATCCTTCCTTGTCAGTCTGTGCAGAGGTTCTGAGATACATGCAAATTGAGGAATGAAACGGCTGCTATAGCCAGCTAAACCGAGAAAACTTCTCACCTCTGATGCATTTCAGGTTCCCTTGCCTCCACGACTGCTCTCACTCTTTCTGCTGTAGGGCCAATGCCTTTCTCTGACAACAATATGCCCATAAATACTAACTTGTCCATGTTAAACTGGCACTTCTCTGCATTTAGAGTCAAGTCACAGTTTTCCAGTCTCCTTAATACTTCATGCAATCTTTCATCATGAGACTCTTTGTCAGGTGCATGGATGATTATGTCATCGGATATGTTCTCTACACCTTCAATGCCAGCCAGAACCGCTGCTATTTCGTGTTGGTACTGCTCACTTGCAGAGGAAACTCCAAATACCAATCTTTTGAACCTATATATACACCATTATGAACGGCAAAGGTTGTGATATCTCTTGACTCAGGGGTCAACTCTAACTGATGGTACCCCCACTTAAGGTATAGTTTGCAGTACCCCCACTTAAGGTCTAGTTTGAATGATTGCAGCATTCATCTGCCTCATGTCTAAGCATATCCTTATTTCTGCATTCGCTTTGGGCACAATGAAATCTGGGTTTACCCAAGGAGTTGCTCCATCAACTTTCTCAATAATGTCCATGTTAAGCAGTTCATTTATTTTTTTCTCAACGGCCTCTCTGAGTCAACTATTTTTATTGTCTGTTTTGAACTGTCTTATGTTTTACACATTTTTACAAAATTATCTTTCCCATTGCATCTCCTGCATGATTTTCCACGTGCGGGGCCTGCATCTTTCGCAAAATGACCTGTCCGTCCGCATCTGTAACATGTTTTATCCGAATATGTTCCTCTTTTATTATTTTGCATACGTTTTTTCTGATCTCTCGCTTCTTTTTTTGGATACAAGGCTCACCGTCTCAAAACCATTTTTTTCAGAAAAGAGTCAAATGATGAGTCAAAATGATGAATGATTATAGGTAGGCCTATTTTATATGGTTTTTAGTATGCACATTAGGTTATTTTTCATCAACTGGTTAGAATTTATAACAATTAAATGTGCAATAACAAATGTGCATAACAATTCAGTCTGATTTTTGCGTTGGTTTGACCAATAACGAGAGACAGGCTTAATTAAAATGTAAATCCACTTTCTGGCAGCAGGTGGCACTTATGGAACAGAAAGATGTTTCCCCGGTAACCGCTGTAAACAAAGCAGCTGCGCTAATAAGCTATTTTAGCCAGTAAGATGAAAATAAAATACCATGGACATTGTTCTGAAGACGGTTCCCTTCAGAGTGTTGTGAAGCATCAGACTGAGTTGGATCCATTTGTAGCTTTTATTAAGAATAGTCAAACAGGCAGAGTATACACCTGTAAACAAGGCAATGGAGACAGAGTCGAGAGTCAGGCGGGGAATCGAGGCAGGCGGATAGAATCAGAGTCCAGTAAACAATCAAAGTCGGGGCAGGCAGAGAACAATCAGAAACGGGATAACAGTCCAAGATCAAAAGGTAATAAAGCGAACACGGGTAACAACACTCAGAAATGACATCTGGGACTTTGCAGAGAAGTGGTGTGTGTGAGTGGCTTTTATGTGTGTGTGTAAATGAGGTGCAGGTGTGGCGTGCAATCAGTCCCAGGTAAGAGGCATGATGGGAATTTGAGTTCAACAGGGAAAGACTAATATTCGGGAGACTGATCCCTCTGGTGGTGCATCCGAAAACCTACGCTGCATGCTGCGACTGTGTGAGATTGTTACTAACTTTGCTTGATGTTGTACACTATTTAGGTGAGTTTTTAATAACAAATATGGAAATATTTGTTTTAATGAAAATACAGAATATTAAAAGATAGCACTTTCTGTCGGGAATTTCATCTTGGTTTGTGGTCAAACTTTAACCGTTTGTATCCTTGTTTGTAACCCCAAACTAGAGCGGGCTTGGCGACCCCTTGTAAATCATTAGCGACCCCTAGTGGGGGTCACAGCCTCCAGGTTGGGAACCACTGGTGTAGATGCTTAAGCATGTGCATTCTTTTATATATGTTGTTCTGAATGATCTACGCTGTTTTGCTGTACTACAGAAATATTAAGTGATAACAACAGCGATTGGCAATTAGCAAATGTGTGTTTTTTAAACTTATAATGTATTAAGTTCCTATCAAACGCGACGGCGTCTCTGAGTACTTCGGGCAGAACAGAGCTGTGTAATATGAGCGGCTCACAAATTAAGTCTGGGGAACAAATTCATGATATAGTCCTACCTATGCTATAAATAACCTCACTTATGAGAAATATTAATTACGTTTCTGTGATGAATGTAAATAGTGGTCCTCAATCTTAAAAGGTGGGTTGCACATTAAATGAAATCAGATCTTATTGCACTTTTCACTGTACATGAAGCAGACATACTTTAACATTGAGCAGTTTTAGCCGGGCGATGTTGATAAAAAATTATCCACTGTTTGAGATTTAGCTGTTTTGTATAATGTATATTTATATATTCTTAAAATACTTACATATTTACAGCGTGAACGCACAATTACATACGTATTTACAGCACGTAAACATACAAATATTTATGTATTTACAGCACGTAAACGTACAAATATTTATGTATTTACAGCAAGTAAATGTAAAAATACTCACGTATTTACAGCACGTAAACGTACAAATACTTACGTATTTACATCACGTAAACGTACAAATACTTGCGTATTTACAGGACGTAAACGTACAAATACTTACGTATTTACAGCACATAAACGTACAAATACTTGCGTATTTACAGGACGTAAACGTACAAATACTTACGTATTTACATCACGTAAACGTACAAATACTTGCGTATTTACAGGATTACAGCAAACGTACAAATACTAACGTGTTACAGCACGTAAACTACAAATACTTAATTTACAGCACATAAGCCACTATTTACAACATATATTTACAGCATGTAAATGTACAAATACATATATTTACAGCACGTAAACGCACAAATACTTATGTATTTACAGCACGTAAACGCACAAATACGTATTTACAGCAAATAAACGTACAAATACTTATGTATTTACAGCACGTAAACGTACAAATACTTGCGTATTTACAGCACGTAAACGTACAAATACTTACGTATTTACAGCATGTAAACGTACAAATACTTATGTATTTACAGCATGTAAACGTACAAATACTTACGTATTTACAGCACGTAAACGTACAAATACTTGCGTATTTACAGCATGTAAACGTACAAATACTTACGTATTTACAGCACGTAAACGTACAACTACTTACATATTTACAGGATCGTAACGCGTACAAATACTTGCGTATTTACAGCACATAACACAAATACATATGTATTTACAGCACGTAAACGTACAAATACTTACGTATTTACAGCACGTAAACGTACAAATACTTGCGTATTTACAGCACGTAAACGTACAAATACTTACGTATTTACAGCACATAAACGTACAAATACTTGCGTATTTACAGCACGTAAACTTACAAATACTTACGTATTTACAGCACATAAACGCACAACTACTTACATATTTACAGCATGTAAACGTACAAATACTTGCGTATTTACAGCACATAAACGCACAAATACATATGTATTTACAGCACGTAAACGCACAAATACTTACGTGTTACAGCAAATAAACTTACAAACACTTACTATTTACAGCACATAAGCATAAATACTTGCGTATTTACAGCACATAAACGCACAAATACTTATGTATTTACAGCACGTAAACGCACAAATACTTACGTATTTACAGCAAATAAACTTACAAACACTTGCGTATTTACAGCACATAAACGTACAAATACTTGCGTATTTACAGCACATAAACGCACAAATACTTATGTATTTACAGGACGTAAACGTACAAATACTTACGTATTTACAGCACATAAACGCACAAATACTTATGTATTTACAGCACGTAAACGCACAAATACTTACGTATTTACAGCAAATAAACTTACAAACACTTGCGTATTTACAGCACATAAACGTACAAATACTTGCGTATTTACAGCACGTAAACGTACAAATACTTATGTATTTACAGCACGTAAATGTACAAATACTTACGTATTTACAGCATGTAAACGTGCAAATACTTTTGCTCTTTTAATTTATTAAAACCACTTTCAAGAGCCACTGCCATCTGCTTGCCTTCCTTTTGCTCTCTGTCTGCTTATTGTTACACTGATATAAAGAAAAGCAGTGTCAACATCAGCTTTGAATTTGTTTAAGAAATTATATTATTATCATTGATTTCCTTTAATTTATTTTTTAAATAAAGGTGTTAGATAAAAATCATCCATAAATACAATACAATACAATATGAAATAATTTAATACAATACAAAAGTACAATAAATAAAACAATTTCAGCAAAAATAAAACTATGGTTTATTTAATTAAAACATGTATAGTTAATTTATACAAAGATTTTATGTTTACACACATGCACACAAATACAAACCCATCATGGCAACACACAAAACAACCAAGAAAAAATAGGACTTGTTCTTTTTTGCTTCCAAAACTGTAAACATTACAGTATTTGACTATAAAATTACATTAAATGTAAGGTTAGATCTATTACAGTAAAGAAATATACTGTTAAACAATTACCAGTTTGTAGCATTTTTACAGTCTTTTATGGTTAAAATAATTGCATGAAAATGCATCACAAAGTTTGTTTAACAGTAATGGAAAATGTAAGTAAAAATACAATAAAAATAAATAAAAATAACCAGACAAATAATGTTTAAAGAGGTTTTTAAAAAGTTCCCTTGAACCTTCCTTTGCTTCCTTGAACACAGCTATGGGAAAGTCTTGAAATGAAGAGATTTTCCCAGTGTGAATAAGAATTTATCATACATCATGAAGGTCAAATTAAGCTTTATAGACCTTATATGCCTCAAAGCCCCCAGTGAGCAAGCCAAAGGCGACAGTGGCAAGGAAAAAACCCTCCACAAGAGGTTTAGGCAGTGGAGGGAAAACCTTGAGAGGAACCAGACTCAACTGAGGGTGCCAATCCTCCTCTGGCAAGACACAAATAATAGGATTCTGTTTTATGTGGATATCAGGACACATGTGATGTGAAGTAGACTAATGATGAAGGTTAACAGCTCCACGCCATCAATTGTTACAGTGATGTCATCTTCAAAATTCAACCTGGATAGAGACAGGATTGTTAAAATGATATGGCTTGTTTCAGTTTTACTTTTCACATCTTGGATTTCAAACAGAACACAGGTTCTTCAGGAGGAACCTCCTTCTCGAATATTAAAATCTAAATTTGAGATAGCATACATGCTTGATACTCACCATAACAGGTGGTTAAACAAAGTCACATGATGGATCAGCATAAGTTTATCGCAGGTTGCCTGTCCATAAACCCCCAATACTGGTATACTGTAGATAGGGCACAGGGTCAAAACATCATGAGGGCAACACACAACACTAACCGAACAACAGAAAATAACAAAATACTCTAATATATGCGATAACACAAATACAAAGAAACAAATTTAAACACAATCTATTCATAATATGTCTCTAATCAAATCTAATCAAAACCAGACGAACAGTCCAGCGTCAAGAACACAGACAAGGCATGGACATCTGCTCAGTGCTGTCTGCAATACAAACACAAGTCTTTGGGTGTGTATGTGTGTGTACCTATTCAACAGTTTTGTTTTAAACTATAATAAACTATGTATCTCATAAATCTGCTTTAATCTCATTTAACATTTTAAACAACAATTGCACTTGCACAACACTTGACATCAGCATTAGCTGTCTGTTTGTCTGACTACAAGTGCTCTCAACCCTTCCACGTGTCATTCAGCCACATAATCATAACGCTAGTGTTCATTGTATTCCACTCATTTGTGCATCATTTCTCAGTTATCTTTATTTTTATCAGCCACAGTCAGTGTATCTCTGGGTCTCAGTCAGTGTACGGTCTGTGGTTGAATGATGCTGGTTTTCAGTTGAGAACGGATGTGTTGTACTTCCTTGTCTTGAGGAGGTAGTTCCTGTTCTGCGGTGATAGTTATAGTAAAAGAGCGGTTGAAATGTAGAGCAAACACCACAAGCTGCATCAAAGACAAAGTTCATGCATCACCACACCTTCTCGGCCGTTGCTGTTTGCAGTATATCAGAGGAGCCTTGCTAGTATAGTAACATCAAATCGTTTTTGTAGTTTTTTTCTGCAGAATATTAGAGTCATTCTGTTTAAGAACCAAATCCCTTTCCTGTCATAATGTGTGTCTTCTCACAAGGTTTAAAACACTTAGCACTGTAACTCTAGTCACAGAATAAGGTATGTAAAGTATGATTAACACTTCAAAATGGGCTTTGCTGAGAACACAGGAGATGAACGACACATTACACAAGACAATAACCAACAAAAGAGAGAATACTGTAAATACACACATGGCTGCATCTATTCATAATATGTCTGGAAACGTCCTTTTAATTTTAAATGATACGTTTTTACTTTTAAAAATCATGCATTTTACACTTTTTGGTGTGAAAGGCTTTTACATTTTCTATAAATAGAACTTATTGTATTAAAAACAAACAATCAAGCCCTGCTCATATTTAAAAAGTAGCGCGAAAGTAACGCAAACGTAATGTAACGCATTACTTTCCATAAAAAGTAACTAAGTAATGTAATTAGTTACTTTTTTAGGGAGTAACGCAATATTGTAATGCATTACTTTTAAAAGTAGTTTCCCCAACACTGCTGATACTGATAATGATACTACATACTGTTACAAAAGTAACAGTAACTAACCCTACTGTTAAAAGTCACATTTCAAATAAAACAATATCAACAAATTAATTAAAGGGCGGTTAGCAGACTAATAATTACTAGATGTAAACAGAATATAAAGCAACATATAAACAACTTAATGTACATTATACAACGTCTTCATTATGAAATTAAATCACATTGTCATACAAATTGACCCGGGTCAGGGGTGACCCCTGGAGCAGGTTTTACGTCCCTGTTGTTCCTCATGCCTCCAGTAGAGGGAGCATTACAGTATGAGCCATCAGAACAGAAGCAATCAGAATTTAAACTAAAGATACTTCACACTAAATTACAAATCTGAGATAAAACATGTTTGCAATACAAATTTATGGCATGACATTTGCATGTACAGCCTTTATGATCCATGCAATTTAGTTTAAACAAAACAAAGAGACTGAGTTTGAAAGCTGGAAACAATTCAGGAAATCAAAACCCATTTCATAACATTTGGAAAGCCTGATATCAGAATCACAACATGACTACACCGATTGCACTTTTATAATTCACATTTACAGTCCTAAACACATCTTTCAATTATCAGAGCATGTAAAAAATACAGTGTTACTCTGATCAAATAAATGCCTTTAAAGAACCATTTATAAATCAATCAAATACATTTAATCATTTCAGAAGAACACAACTGCTTTTCATCTTTACACTTCATTTTTCAGTTGTGAAGTTTTCATAGCCATTCGCTATCACGGTAAAGTCGAGGCTGTTTATTATGCTCTAAATGACAGTTTTTTATTATTATTATTATTATACTTTAAACAACAGATACAGAACAATATGTATAAAGTCGAGGCTGTTTATTATGCTCTAAATGACAGATACAGAACAATATGTAAAGTCGAGGCTGTTTCTCTATAAATTTGTCATGCATGAGATCATGAAATGTGATAGACAGTGAAGATCATCAGTATTACAGCAGATCAACAGTACATAATTAAAAGAGGAAGAAGGGTTGATTGAGTAATGAGCACTGGAGCAAGAGACAGACGTTTTAGTTTCACTTCTGCAGCTTTAGTTTCACTTCTTTTCCCCATATTTCTGTGTTTTACAGTTTTACAGTGTTGTAGGATTGCAGAATGACTAAAGAATGTTATCAGCACGATGATATAAAACTGTACATGTCTAGTCTATCACCACCCGCTGTCTCTTATATCAATGACGGAGATAAGAGCAGGTAGAATAGCTCACTATGTGGGAGAGCGTTGCTATTGAGTGACTATATTGTATTGCAGTAGGTAGCACTAGTTAGTGTTGAATCAAGACTAGTTAGAGAGAGTGAGTGAGAGAGAGCAGAGCCCCAAGAAGAGAGCAGCAGTAAAGATTTGTGCATCATTTCTCAGTTATCTTTATTTTTATCAGTCATTAGTCAGTGTGAGGTCTGTGGTTGTCTATGGTTGTCCATACAGGAACAACCCTGGATGAAATTATCTGTTCAACCCAAGCTAAAGCATAATAATGTGCGTTTGATCAGATATACCTGCAGTACTAGATTATGGGATGCATTATATGAATGCTTGGCTAAAGAGATGTGTCTTTAATCTAGATTTAAACAGAGAGAGTGTGTCTGAACCCTGAACGTTATCAGGAAGGCTATTCCAGAGTTTAGGAGCCAGATATGAAAAAGTTCTCCCTCCTTTAGTGGACTTTGCTATCCGAGGTACTACCAAGAGTCCAGAGTTTTGGTCCTTAGGGAGCGGGTTGGATTGTAGCGTGATAGAAGATTAGTTAGGTACGCAGGAGCTAAATCATTTAGGGCCTTATAGGCAAGTAATAATATTTTGTAACTGATACGAAAATTAATAGGTAGCCACTGCAGAGACTGTAAAATTGGAGTAATATGATCATATTTTCTTGAGCTGGTAAGCATTTTGTACTCTGTAGCTTGTTTATTGAAGATGCAGTGCATTACAATAGTCCAGTCTAGAGGTCATGAATGCATCAGAAACACTGAACATGATCCGTAGCCTGGCAATGTTTCTAAGATGGAAGAATGCTGTTTTTGTAACACTGGAAATATGATTTTCAAAAGATAGGTTGCTGTCTAATATAACACCCAGATTTTTAATTTAGAGGAAGTAACAGTACATCCGTCTAGTTGCAAATTGTGATTGAAGAGATTCTGTGTACTGTTTTTAGGTCCAATAAGTAATATCTCTGTCTTATCTGAATTTAATAGGAGAAAATTATTGGTCATCCAATCTTTTATATTTTTAACGCACTCCGTTAGCTTAGATAGTTTAGAAGTTTCATCTGGTTTTGTTGAGATATATAGTTGAGTGTCATCAGCATAACAATGGAAACTAATCCCGTATTTTCTAATAATATTACCAAGGGGCATGTATAATGAAAATAGCAGAGGACCTAGGACAGAACCTTGTGGTACTCCATACTTTACTGGTGATAATTGAGATGACTCCCCATTTAAATAAACAAAGTGGTAGCGATCGACTCTGCTGGGGTGTAGGCCATCAGCACGGAAAAGCCTAGGACACACCCAGAAAAGATTCCAGTTTTGTTCTTTACACCATGACAACAAACATTCGTTTAAAGCAAACAGTCTGCTGAACCTTTCGTATCCTCGTCGATACGTGGGAAGAGGTCCTGACACGATGATCGTCGTCGCGGGCGATGTGCTGCATACCGTTTCGATCAGGCTCCTGAAGTCCCTCTTCAGTGTCTCCGTCTGCCGCAGCTTGGTGTCATTAGCCCCCGCGTGAATCACAACAGCTGCAACGCTCTCGTCATCTTTCAGGATCGCGGGTATCTGCACAGAAACATCAAGAACACGAGCACCAGGGAGCGAGTGTGCACTTTACCTAGCTAATGTAGCACGGACACGTGCCGGACGATTGAGTCTCCGATGACCACAGCATCACGATCAGTCTCGCAGAGAGGCGAAGCGGTTCCGGGATGAGATGTTGAAGACTGGAGGAGAAGTCGCCGGGGCCTGGATCGCGTCTTCCGCTGCTGCACCCAGGGTCCGTGGTTTCCGGCGCGGAGTGAAGGCCATCTGTGACGATCGCGTCCCGGGTGCACTGGGCCTGTGCAGAGAAACACACGGAGTAGAGGTGGTGGGAGTGTTAGCAGCGCGCTGCATACTTACCCCGGACTTATGAGCGTCAGCCCGAGATGTTTCCAGCGTTGCTTTCCGTTTCCTCAGCTGGGCCTGTTTCCCAAGCAGCTCGCGGATCCGTGTCTCCACGGCCTCCAGCCCCAGCTGCACCGAATGCAGCTCGAACGTGTCCTCACCTGCACACAAAGGTAGACACAAATCCGCCATTAAAGCAAGTAACAGTGAAGCAACGGTAAATGTGTGTGTGTGTGTGTGTGTGTGTGTGTGAATAGGGTATTAGCTGTGTTAGCGGCACCCGTGCTGGCTTTGCTAACGGGCTATAAGCTAATAGCGGACTCGGGAAATAAAAATAAAACTTGCGAAAACAAGGAGCTCTGATTGTTTTCGTTGCAGAATACGATCGGCTATATATTCACACGTTATAGAAACAAAGAATATGGTGTATAAAATTGAATTTTAAGATAGAAAATTTACGATAAATAATTGACTTGACGGAGCGCAAAACTCAAAACATGCGTCGGCAACAAAAACCATAACAAAAATGATGTATTTAAGATAGAAGATTGTGAAACTTGTCATGGACTTCAGATTATCCCCTTGTGAAACACAAAACAGCAAAGATGTAAAGTACTATATTTTATTTTAAAGCTAATAAAATATTTACAATGTTTTTGTTTCAGTAGAAAAGTTCTTGGAAAAAATGTTGAATATAAAAATAAAAACATAAGGACTGGTATGATTTTATGTTTTGATGACTGAACCTGAAAGTAAAACACTATGCAAGCTCATATCATGTTCTGACTTTTGGCTTGTTGTTTGTCTTCCATTTCTTTTTCAGTCTGTGCTCATTATCTACAGTTTGAGAGACCAGCATTCCTGTTTGGAAGATCCCAGAACTAAGATTATTGATTCAAAACCTGAACTGATGCTGTTCAGAAATAAAACACATGCTTGTTTACTGAGAACTGCACAGTATACACTGTTCACTTAAAAATAAATGAATAACAATTCTTAACATTACCTTCTTCACCTGTTACTGAAAAGACTGTTCTGATGTGATCAAGCTCTGATATTTGTAGGCACAAAAAGGTTTTAAAAAGTACCAAAAAAGGAGTAGCTTTTCCCTTTGAATGTGAAAAGAGATGGTATAAATAATGACAGAATGGAATTGTGAATTATTAATTTCATTTTCTCATGATGTAAATATTGACCTTGTTTCTGCAAAAGTATGTGAATCTCTAAGATTAGCTGGTAATTTAAAGGTGAAATTAGAGTCCATCTGTTCAGAGGTGTTTTCAAACAGTGGAGTGACTATCAGGTGTCATTGCTTGCCCTGTTTTATTTAAAGAACAGGGATCTGATCATGTTTGTGGAAGTCAATCATGTCACGAACAAAGACGATCGCTGAGGACCATGGAAAAAGGGTTGATGTTGCTCATCAGGCTGGAAAAGGTCACAAAAAGGTTATGAATTCCAAATGCAATGCTGAAAGAAAGGGTTTTATATAGCACTATCAATCATGAAGCATGAGCAGAGTCAATTTGTAAATTGTTCTTCAAGCCACTGTAACATAAAGTGATGCAATAAATAGTGTGCATTCATTTTTAATCACACTCCATTCTGCTTTGGTGTCAAATGAGACCAGATTTGCAGATGTGCAAGCTTCAAATTCCTTTCGGTTTGTAACAGTAACTCTCATAGTCTTGAAAGCTACCCACTCCTTCCTGAACAGACATAAAAGGAACAAAAGCATAGTTATTTCATTCTGTTCCTGACACACGATGGATCTGCACGTCTCTGTTGTTGTTCTTCTTCTCATTTTTCTCACTGGAGGTACAAAAAACAGCAAGTATTTAATAATGTATTACATAGAGAGGTCACTAAATGTCTCTCTCTGTCTTTAAGGATACTCTCTGAAGTGTTACACATGCGTGCATGATCTGATGGGTTCCTGTGAAGCCGAGGAGCAGATATGTCCAGGTGTATTTTCCAAATGTGAAAGCAATACAGTTGAACAATCCATTGGTAAGTTCAGTGTGATGTTCAAAGTTTACTGAAAATGATAATATGCAGTAAAATATATATTCATCTCATCACAACTGCAATTATTTATCTGTTGCAAGAGGAATGTTTTCTGGAATTGTTCTCCTATTGATGTGTATGGAGGTTTAATTTTTTATTTTTGATTTGCAGGTTTCACTACGATATCTATCACAGATAAACATTGTGCAGTTACATGTAAAGCTGGGACCCAACAGCTCCCGACTGGAGGGACAGTAACTACCCGCTGCTGTGACACTGATCTCTGCAATGCAGCAGGTATTGTTCTTTATATGATCATGTCATTTACATGTTTTCTCCCCACAACGACTACTACAATAATATAAACACAAAGCACAATATCACAATATGAAAAGCTAGAGCACCATGAAAAGTCAAGTGCTCTCCATTTTGTACAAAATTGATTGATTGGGAGTCAATACAAATGTGTAATAGTAGCATTCAATAAAAGTAATTTCCTTATTCTCTCGATCAGATGGCATGTACAAGGGAAACTTTCTCCTGCTGTGGTCTCCTCTGCTCTTCTACTTCTTGTTTCAGTGAGTCCAGCTGCACTTCAGATTCTACAGCTGCAGCCAAAACTGAATGTGACTCGTTTTTATTTTCAATAAATAAATATGAATGAATGATGCATTTATATAGCGCTTTATTGTGTATTGTTGTACATCCAATGCGCTTTACAAATATATATGGGGTGTGTCTCTCAACCACCACCAGTGGTCAACCAATCAAATTATTGAAATTCTTAAAAACAATATGACTACAATCTACAACTTACAAAGACAAGCATGTTCATTTTCTTACTTAGTAATACACACAAATGTCACACATGCAGCAAACACACACATCTTATATATAGACTAAACATAACAGATATAGTAGAAGTATGTGTCGTGACAAACGTGTAATGTTTCAGACAGCGGCAGCATCTCTACTGCCTCCCTTGAGCCCAATCAAATTGAAATGACTTGAAATAATGATCTGAAAGTAAGATTAGTGATTAGTTTAATAAGATTAAAGCTGCACCTTTTTGCCTGAGATCATCATCATAACTGTAGTGATTACTGAGGAATGATCCAAAAATATGGTGATATTAATACAAATATCCAGACAAAATATTAGAAAAAATGGCTAGACTTTACAATAAAGTCCCATTAGTTAGCAATTGATAATGCATTAAATAAACGAGGATCACATTTGTTACAATATTGATTAATCTTTGTTAACATCAGTTAATAAAAATACGATTGATCATAGTTCATGTAAGCTCAGGTCCATTAAATACTATTTGCAGATACCTTTTAATTTTAATGCAAATGTCAAAATTATCATTGAATACGATTAATAAGTGTTTAATAAATATTTTCATGTCAAATGATGTAGTTAACTAATGATACAAAATTTTAATCTTACAATAAAGTGAAATAAAAAGAAGAGACAAAAAAAATAAAATATAAAATAAATATGTTTAAAGTTATGTTCATGTAAAAATATAATCATAAACATCATCAACATATACGTTTTGCATGTTTATTATAAAGTAAATGCTGTTCCGTGTGTCTTTAACTCAGAAACAGCAAGCGGAAATGGAATATAAAAAGCACTGGACTACAAGAAGAAAAAACACAAAACCAAAGACCACTCATGCCACTGTGTGAGAAGCATCATGATTTTGTTTCTCTCACACAACCGCTCTGATGCTTCTCGTCTGTTATTCTGAACTCTCTTTTATATGGCTAACTGTAGCAATAAAACGTGTTGACTGAAATATAGACTGATCAACATACAGGGATAAAAAGATTAAAGGCTTTATGATTTTTTAGCTCAGAAAACACGATGAAGCAACACATCCTTAAACACCAGGGCCCGTATTCATGAAAGTCTTAGTGCTAAGAGTTGCTCCTAGTAACAAAACTCTTAGAAATGTGGGTGTTTTCTCTTAAAATTAAAGAAAATACCATAGTAAAGAAAAAAGCAGTCTTAACCCTTAAAAGAGGTCTTAAGGTCTGAAACTGTTAGGTGTACGAGCGAGGACTTTTAAGAGTTTCTTTAGCAGCAGAGAACATGGATGAAACATGAAGAAGGAGAAGAAATGTGTTGCACACAATGCATGTCAGTCAGTTAATAAGACGCCACACATTAGATCATGTTTGTGACCGATCTTATTAGAGACACGCTAACATCTCAGACACGTGCAGAAATGGACGTAATCTCTACATTAACTACATTAACATATTTGGCAACTGGAGAAATGCAACTATGCAGCAGTGATGATTTGGGTCTGTTACAGCACTTGTAATGTCGCTGTTCATTTACTAAAAATGTGTTAAGTATGACAGCATGGTAAATAACAAATAAAGAATATATATATACATATATAGTGTGTGTGTGTGTGTGTGTGTGTGTGTGTGTGTGTGTGTGTGTGTGTGAGAGAGAGTACAGTAAAACAGGAAAAAATACTCAAAGTGAAGGCTTATAATAAACCCTAAAAGTGCTTTTAATTCCTTCTTGGTCAATCAACCAATCACAGTCTTCAAAAGACTGTATCTTACCTAGCAACATGGTCAGGCCCCGCCTCCTCACTCAGATAAAAGTGTTTGTCTTTTCCTCGCTCAGAGTTGCTCTTAGATTGGTCCTGAATCACTCTTAAGATAAGACTCGTGGTTAGAATTTTTAAAGCTAAATTAGGAGCTCTCTGAGAGTATTCTTATAATCTTGAGAATACGGGCCCTGGTCTTCATCATCATCATCATCATCATCATCCTCTGCATCTGAATCACAGAGACTTTTGTGTTTTACAACATGTTTGCTTCATTTTGCACTGTTTTCATGTATTATGCATGGTTTTACAATCCTGTATATTTTGGTAAATTTCAAAGAAGATTCATTTCAGAGAAAATTAAGAATGCATAACACACACAATGCATCACTGTCCACAGACTTCATATTGACTGCAGGTTTATTTAAATATGAAACAATGTTTAGAAACCTTTCTGAAATCCTGAAACACTGGATCAGGGATATTATATAAACACAGATCTGAGATCTGACTGTAAACTCATGAATATAATGCAGATTAACATCTAGAGACACGGTTCAGTGTGTCAGACGGTATTGTGCTGTTCTCTACTGGAGATTATTAATATTACAGCAGCATCAGTATTATATCAGATACTCACAGTCAGTTCAATCAAATCATTAATGCAGTGAATTTATGGAGTAACTTTACATTTTCTCAGCTTTGAGATTATCTTTCTGCTTAAAACATTACTAAACTGTGTCTTTAGATTAAATAGATGCACTAATAAAGAACGATACATTTTTTTTTTTTTTTTATGGAGACACATTTGAATTGTATCATCATTAATAATACAATTGGAAAGCTCAATTTTAATGCTAAATATAATTTCGTATTTTTTCAGATCTGGGGTGAAATTAGACGTGGATATGTTTTCATGGGTTTAAAGAAGCAACAATAAGCACATGATTATTCAATATAAACCTGTGATAGAAAAGCCTGTCAATCATCATTAGATCGCTGAAACACTGCATGATCTGTATAATCTTTTCTGCTGTGATACCAGATCAGTATTAATAGTAAAGTAGAAATATTCATGTTCTGTGAAGCTGCTTTCAAACTATATGTATTGTGAGAAGCACCACAAATACATGTGAATGTAGAAAACCTCTCAGATCTCACACATTTCTCAAATGAACACAATAAACAGACTCAATATTCCTCTTCATGCAGTCAGATTGACCTTTGACCCTGTAACACAGTCACGTGTCTCTACAGACCATCATCAGAATCACAAATATATATATGATGATCAAAGATTGTTTCTAGAAACTCGGACATTTCAAAAACACACAAAATGCAAACTCAGTTTGATAACTGAATGTCATTCTCTGAATTAAGCCGGAAAAACATTACTTGTATTAAATAGAATTGAAGGAATTGTAAATAATATCACTAATAGTTTGTATATTTATTGTAACACATTGACGATGGACGGTTGTTTCCATCTTTCTTCAGTAGATAGCGCAAGTGTATTTTTGACTGTAATCTCAAGGTGTTTAGTTTCAGTATGAGAAGAGATATTATATCAAGAAATAGAGAAATAATAGTGAAACAGTAACAACACATCTGTAGAATCCCTTAAATCATCTCAGCAGATGTTTTTTTCATGAAATTTCCACATCTGTGAAGCCAATAAACACATTTTGATACATTTTAAAATTGAGTTAAAAAAATTTGAACACTAATTAAAAAACGTAATAATTGTTTCCACATAAGCATTCAGCACCCACTGCAGCTGAAAATGACAACATTGATATGTCTTTTGACAATTAATTTAACCGAACATATACAAAAACATGATCATCTGTTAATTTCAACTGAAGAAGAAACTCATGTTAATATTTTTGATAGATTATTGGATTTATTTAGTTAGCTGAGAAACATAACACTGAAATTACTCTGATCTCATTTTACAGAAAAAAACATCACCTGAAGCCCAAAAACTCATTTCTTGTCATCTTGCAGAAACACAGTTGATCATTAAAATAACAATAAAACGTAAGAATGTTGTGCATGAAGAAGGAGAGAAGTGTGTCTGAAGATGTTCAGCTAAACTGTCCAGTAAAAATATACTAAATCTAAATCAGATCATGTTCACATAAACACAACACTCATGATGACTGTAGCAGGGCACATTGTTGAAGGATTGTTGTTGTAGGTGGAAGAAAGCAGCTGAACCAGTTCTCAGTTCAGAAGTGAACTGAGCAAAAGTTAGAGGAAAAGATGTGCATTACGTGTGCTTACGTGTGTACGAGAGACAGATTTACCAAACAGAGCACATCAGCACGAGACTGAAATCCTGTAACAGACGAGCTAAAGTCAGTCACAAATATATAATGACAAAAGAGAGTTAATAAATCTAACTCTAAGACATGCTCTGATAATTCTTTTTTTGCCTCTTCAGTGAGACTCACTGAGACTTACCTAAAGTTGTTTTGATGAAGTTCATGCAGCATTTCATTATATATTGTTTTATTATTGATCTATTTATCTGATTTGGTCAGGTTGTGAAATGAGCAATCCTGCAGTACTATCACAATACAATGTTTTAGTTCTATTCTACAAACTAATCATAAAAATGTTAATGTTTACATTTTAATAACAAGTGAATAAAATACTAGATCATACAGTAATCTGCACATTTACTGTAAAATGTCAAAGTTATTGTATACTCATCATGGGAGTAGTTGCATTTTGCAAGAGAATAACTGAATCTATGTTAAAGTTTTACTTTGACATGTCTAATTAGCTAAGTTAATCTGGGATTAAATCACACATACAGACACAAGCACAG
>CM050433.1:517022-524035 GCA_027564155.1 Gymnocypris eckloni scoliostomus | reverse complement strand
TAATAATTAAGTTACTATTACTTTACTTAGCTTTTTTGAAATATACACATTTAAATAGTGGCTGTCATAAAAACCTGGACAGATTTATTCAAACATAAGTAAACAATTATAATGAATGTTATATGGTGCATATATTTAGCAAAATGCTCTTCTCTACAGTTTATTTTTCTGGGTGACTAATGAGTTTATGGTCACCCGAATATGCTTTCTGAGGTAAATGTGACGTTAAATGAATTGTTTACAAGCTCTTTGCGCGGCTGAAACACTGATTGAGCGGTTACGTGAGACAGGATAAGGATTGTAAAGTTGTACTCTTCTTAACTCACCTTCGGATGTCTAGTCATGTTTATTTTGTGCTGAAACTAATATTAATGTGGAGACGATGAGTGCACGTGCACCTCTCACTGCTGCGTCTGTCGATCGAGGCGCTTCAGCGATCCCCTGAAATAATGTTAGGAGAACACTGCTCTCAGAGGTCAAAGGTGACGACTAGTGATCGACCGATATTGATTATTTATAACCGATACCGATTATTAGTACGTTTATGTACCTGATAACCGATATGCAGAACCGATATTTATTTACTGTTATAAAGAGTGAAGTAAGTCCATTCTTCACTTTCAGTCGTCTTAACAACAACAACAAACTGTTGAAAATGAACATTCTTTCATGTAAAATGTAATCTTCAAATTACAACAATAAA
Organism: Gymnocypris eckloni scoliostomus; assembly: GCA_027564155.1. Taxonomy (NCBI): domain Eukaryota; kingdom Metazoa; phylum Chordata; class Actinopteri; order Cypriniformes; family Cyprinidae; genus Gymnocypris; species Gymnocypris eckloni. The sequence goes on along the minus strand of CM050433.1, from coordinate 523,332 downwards.
AACATTTTATTTATATAAAGCATCATCAGCAACACTGATATTAACAATAAGCAAAATAATGTCTAATGTTTTCAAATGGAGAAAATATTGTATAACACTATTGTGTGTGTGTCCACTGTGTGTGTGTGTGTGTGTGTGTGTGTGTGTGTGTGTGTCTGTGTGTGTGTGTGTGTGTGTGTGTGTGTGTGTGTCCACTGCTCCGAGTGTGTGTGTGTGTGTGTGTGTGTGTGTGTGTGTGTGTGTGTGTGTGTGTGTGTGTGTGTCCACTGCTCCAGTGTGTGTGTGTGTGTGTGTGTGTCTGTGTCTGTGTCTGTGTCTGTGTCTGTCTGTGTGTGTGTGTGTGTGTGTGTGTGTGTGTGTGTGTGTGTGTGTGTGTGTCCACTGCTCTGTGTGTGTCTGTGTGTCTGTCTGTGTCTGTCTGTCTGTCTGTCTGTCTGTGTGTGTGTCTGTGTGTGTGTCTGTCTGTCTGTGTGTGTCTGTCTGTCTCCGTGTGTGTGTGTCTGTCTGTCTGTGTCTGTCTGTCTGTGTGTCTGTGTCTGTCTGTGTGTGTGTGTGTGTGTGTGTGTGTGTGTGTGTGTGTGTGTGTGTGTGTGTGTGTGTGTGTGTGTGTGTGTGTGTGTGTGTGTGTGTGTGTGTGTGTGCGCGCCCACTGCTCCATTGGCTTTATGAGTGTGTGAGGCAGCGTTTGCCCTCAGGCTGTTCTGGATCCTCGTAAAACCAACAGTGACTCAATAAAAGCCCAAATAAATGAAAAATAAGCCATGATTCCAGCAGCTGCATTACCACACGTGATTCCTTCAAGAACATCAAACCAAACACCTTCTGTTGGTCTGTTTGCACACAGCGGTTTCTCCAGACTCAAGCGTCTTAACATCCATAAACCTTGTTGCTATGTGGCTGCTAGGCTGTTCTGAGAGTTTTCTAGGTTAGGTGCTTGCTAGGGTTTGCTAAGGTGTTTTGAGTGGTTGTCACTCTACTGTTGCTAAGGTGTATTGTTTTTAAGTAGGTTGCTGTGGAGAGTGTGTTTTTAGGATGTTCTTAAGGGCTTCTGAGTATTTAGGCGGTTGCTATGCAGTTGCTAGGGTTTTTGTAGTGTTTTAGGCTGTTGCTATGCAGTTGCTAGGGTGTTCTGAGAGTTTGGGCTGTTGCTGTGCAGTTGCTAGGGTGTTCTATGTGTTTTGGCTGTTGCTATGCAGTTGCTAGGGTTTTCGGAGTGTTTTAGGCTGTTGCTATGCAGTTGCTAGGGTGTTCTGAGTGTTTTGGCTGTTGCTATGCAGTTGCTAGGGTATTGTGAGTGTGTTTTAGTCTGTTGCTATGCTACTGCCAGGGTGTTGTGAGTGTTTTAGACTGTTACTATGCAGTTACTAGGGTTTTATGAGTATTTTAGGCTGTTGCTATGCAGTTGCTAGGCTTTTCTGAGTGTTTTGGCTGTTGATATTTAGTTGCTAGGGTGTTCTGAGGGTTTTAGACTATTTCTATGCAGTTGCTAGGGTGTTCTAAGTGTTTTGGCTGTTGCTCTGCAGTTGCTAGGGTGTTGAGTGTGTTTTAGTCTGTTGCTATGCAGTTGCTAGGGTGTTCTGAGAGTTTTGGCTGTTGCTATGCAGTTACTAAGGTGTCGTGAGTGTTTTAGTCTGTTGCTTTGCAGTTGCTAGGGTGTTCTGAGTGTGTTTTAGTCTGTTGCAATGCAATTGCTAGGGTGTTCTGAGTGTTTTGGCTGTTGCTATGGAGTTGATAGGGTGTTCTGAGTGTTTTAGAATGTTGCTATGCAGTAACTAGGGTGTTCTATATGTTTTGGCTATTGCTATGGAGTTGTTAGGGTGTTCTGAGTGTTTTAGAATGTTGCTATGCAGTAACTACTGTGTTCTATATGTTTTGGCTGTTGCTCTGCAGTTGCTAGGGTGTTCTGAGTGTTTTGGCTGTTGCTATGGAGTTGAGGGTGTTCTGAGTGTTTTGGCTGTTGTTATGGAGTTGAGGGTGTTCTGAGTGTTTTGGCTGTTGCTATGCAGTTGCTAGGGTGTTCTGAGTGTTTTAGTCTGTTGCTATGCAGTTGCTAGGGTGTTCTGAGTGTTTTAGTCTGTTGCTATGCTACTGCTAGGGTGTTGTGAGTGTTTCAGACTGTTGCTATGCAGTTACTAGGGTTTTATGAGTGTTTTGGCTGTTGCTATGGAGTTGAGGGTGTTCTGAGTGTTTTGGCTGTTGCTATGGAGTTGAGGGTGTTCTGAGTGTTTTGGCTGTTGCTATGGAGTTGAGGGTGTTCTGAGTGTTTTGGCTGTTGCTATGGAGTTGAGGGTGTTCTGAGTGTTTTGGCTGTTGTTATGGAGTTGAGGGTGTTCTGAGTGTTTTGGCTGTTGCTATGGAGTTGAGGATGTTCGGAGTGTTTTAGGACACACACAGGTTTGATCTGCAGCTCTGTGAGCACTAGTGAACAGCACTACTGAGTGGAGGTGAGAGGCGGGCCGTTAGTTTTGCTGGCAGGATATCGCAGGGTTAAACCCCCTGAAACGGCCCAGAGAGCAGCACGCCTGCTCCCATCAGGGGGTGATAGGGGACGGGGGGGGTGACAGATGGTCCTGCTTGGGTGCAACACACACACACACACACACACACACACTCAGAGGTTAATAGACGCTTTTTTGACTGATTTGACAAAGTTGAACACCAGCTAGTGTTGAATACACACAGAGAGACTGCACCTGCTCTGTCTCACACACACACACACACACACACACACTCTCTCTCTCTCACTCACACACACACACACACATCTAGCTAAATAGTCATGTCATAGCCTTTAATTATTTTGTATAAAGGCAGTAAGATTTTTTGTTTGTATTTTTAGAATAAAAATGTATTATTTCTTATATATGCCCATTTATTTTAATGTCTTCATATTTTCTACCAATTTTTTTTTTACTTTTATACATATTTTACCCATGTTTATTTAATATTTTCCCCATATTTCATCCCTTATATTTCATTTTTTTTTTGCATATTTTTACAGATATATCTTTAATTTTTGTTTCATATTTAACCTATATTTTTAAATCCCCCTCATATATTTCATGATTTCTTTTACATGTTTTCCACCATTTAATTTAATATTTTCCCTCATATATTTTAAAAACAAATATTTCATAAATGTATATATTTTTTCTTATTTCCCATATATTTTTCTTGATTTCTTTGCATATTTGCCTCCACATATTTTATATTTGCCTCCGTCTTTTTTATTATTTTTCTCTGAATTAATCTCATTTTTTTTTTTTATAAATATTTTTAATTGAAGGCATGTCATGTGTCCCCAGCGGTGTGTGTGTGACTGTGCATGTGTGTGACTGTACGTGTGTGTGTGTGTGTGTGTGTGTGTGTGTGTGTGTGACTGTGTGTGTGTGTGTGTGTGTGTGTGTGTGTGTGTGTGTGTGTGTGTGTGTGTGTGTGTGATTTACGTGTGTGTGTGATTTACGTGTGTGTGTGTGTGTGTGTGTGTGTGTGTGTGTGTGTGTGTGTGTAAACAGATGGGCCTAAATAGTCAAGTGAGTTGTCTGAAGTATTGACCCCTTCTTATCTCTTTTTCTTTGTTTCCTTCTTTCTTTGGATCTTCTCTTTCTGAATTGCTTCCATGCAGCAAAAAAGGCAAAAGAGCAAAGGATAAAATTAGATTGCAGAATTGATTGTTCGGCTGTGTGTGTGTGTTCAGGTTGATTTCGTTCAGTGCTTCTGTTGTGTTTGCACTCTAGTGTACTGATGACATCAGCACTCCTCTGAACTTCCCTGTTTTAAAGTGGCTTTTCTCTCAGATTCTTAAAGGGACAGTTCACACAAAAATCATCAATCTGTCATCATCATGTATTTCATGTTTTTTGTTCATATTTTCCTCAATATATATTTTATTATACTTTGCATAATTTCCTCATATATATTTTTTTTTCAGATTTTCATCCATGTATCTCATGATTATTTGCACCTTTCCCACATATATTTTATGATATTTTTGCATATTCCCAATATTTCATTATTTATTATCAACCAAAAATGATAATTGTCATCATCATGTATTTTATGATTTTTGCATACACACACACATTTATTATTTTAATTCATATTTTATTTAACGTTTTCCTCATGTTTTATTCATATTTCCCAAAATTATTTGCATATTTTCCCTCTTATATTTTATGGTATTTTTGCATATTCTGACTTTTCTCATTGATACTTAATAGACCGTTCACCCCAAAGCTGATCATTTGTGTATTTCATGATTTTTGTTCATATTTTACTCCACTTTTTGCATATATCCCCCCCCCCATGAGATGTTCAGCAGAATGTTCACGCTGCTCTTCTCATTAACAGTAGTGAATGGAGACCGGAGCTGCTCTGAACTCCAGAAAGCATCATAAAACAACAGATCTTCTGAAGTCATACTTTAGCAGCATGAACGTTGTGCTAAATATCTCCTTTTCATGCATGTTTGAAACGAGTGAATGAGGATTTTTCTTTCATTATTGGCTGAACTACCCTTCAAAGGGTGCAAGAAAGCACCTGATCTCACTGACAGAGAAAGCTTCTTTCTTAAATCACTTAATCGCAGTAACATCCTCAAAGAGCCAGCACGGCTTTAGAGAAGATCGTCTTGCTTTTCTGTCTTCAAGGCTGTTTCCTTTTAGCGGCTCAACCATCTTTTGTGAATGTTAAATTGGATGAGCTTCACTCCCTTAAACGGCCACTTACGTGCCAGTTTTAATGGTGTGTGTGTGTGTGTGTGTGTGTGTGCGCGTGTGTGTGTGTGTGTGTGTGCGTGTGTCTGTGCGTGCGTGCGTGCGTGTGTGTGTGTGTGTGTGTGTGTGTGTGTGTGTGTGTTGTGTGTGGTGTGTGTGTGTGTGTGTGTGTGTGTGTGTGTGTGTGTGTGTGTGTGTGTGCGTGTGTGTGTGTGTGTGTGTGTGTGTGTCTGTGTGTGAGAGAGAGACATACGCGTTCAGTGTGTTATGAGGTGAAGGTCTGTTTCTAATGCACTATTTTAAAAGGAGGAAAATAGACACTTTGTTCAGGCCTGAGACTAAAGACGGTGACATGAGAAAGCCTTACACTCCATCAGTGCTGCAGCAGCGAGTGCTTTATGCTGAGATCTGATGAACGAGCACGTGTTTACTAGCGTAACCAGCAGGAGCACTAACACAAGTGTTTGAAACGGGACAAGTGTGTTGTTTTGTACTTAGCTTTTAATTCATACTGAAAAATGTGAAATTGCTAGTAAATTTCACAAAACAGTTGGCAAGTTATATATTGAATTAAATGTACAATTTTAAAGTAAAAGCACTGGAATAGTATTTTCGGTAACACTTTAGAATAGGTAACACTTATTCACTATTAACTACGACTTTTCCCTCAATAAATTCCTTATTTGCTGCGTATTAATAGTTAGTAAGATGTAGATTAAGGTCATGTAGAATAAAGCATTAATATGTGCTTAATTACTACTAATAAATGGCTAATATTCTAGTAATATGCATGCTAATAAGCAACTAATTAAGAAACCCTAAAATAGTGTTACCGTGTTTTCTTGTGAAATGTAGTCTAAAAATATTTGCTTTATTTATAGTGTCAAATATTTATTTTTGCAACGCAGACATCACAGCATCATCAGTTTTAATCTTAAATAATTGGTTCATATCAGTGATATGCTATGTTCATGCTTAAATATTTTAATTGATCAGCATGATTTTTTTTATTGAAAACTAAAAATTAAAATGTTTAATTAATATTTTAAATAGTTTTATTCAGCAAGGACACAATAAGATAATACTTGTATTCATAAGTATGCTTTAAATTGATGAAAGTGACAGTAAAAGCATTTCTATTTCAAATAAACGCTGTTCTTTTGAACTTTCTATTCATCTGTGAATCCTGAAAAATAAAATGTATCACTGTTTTCACAAAAATATTGTGCAGCACGACTGTTTTCAACATTGATAATAATCAGAAATGTTTCTTGAGCATCAAATCAGTATATTATTATGATTTCTGAAGATCATGTGACACTGAAGACTGCAGTAATGATGCTGAAAATACAGCTTTAGTCACAGAAATAAATTATAGTTTAACAGATATTCACATAAAAAGGGCTATTTTAAATTGTAATATTATTTCACAATTTTATTGGATTTTTAATCAAATAAATGCTGCCTTGGTGAGCAGAAGAGACTTCTTTTTAAAAACATTGAAAGTCTTGCCATTCCCAAACGTTTGTGCATGATTCTTTAGAGTGTAACTAGTCAGTTTTATAAACGCTGGTTTGATACCGAAGGTTTTCGGG
>CM050433.1:502022-504522 GCA_027564155.1 Gymnocypris eckloni scoliostomus | reverse complement strand
GTGTACAAAAGTAAGAAAACTTTTACTTTTTATTATTTTTGAGTATATATTTTGACACTAATTTCTAGCGTGTTCAGATGCATGTGGCATTATGTTGATGCGTGTTGTGACTGATGCTATATTAGCTGCGTCCGCCTGCAGCCGGTCCTGATAACGGCTCTGGTCGATATGGTTATTAATAACCGTCCGTGTCTCTGTCTCAGGTAAAGCGCTGACGTTCCTCCTCCTCCAGCCGCCCAGCCCCAAGCTGCCCGCACACAGCACCATCCGCCGCACAGCCATCGATCTGATTGGCCGCGGCTTCACGGTGTGGGAGCCATATATGGACGTGTCGGCCGTTCTCATGGGTCTGCTGGAGCTCTGCGCCGACGCCGAGAAGCAGCTGTCCAAGTGAGACGCACACTTTTTACTGTACCACATTTTACATGAATAACTCACAAGTGAACTCCATCCCCAGAGAGAGCGTCAGAAACAGCCCTTCAAAATAAAAGTTTGGTTTAACTTCAAGAAATTATGACAGACATATATTTGTATTGTACAACACCTCTCAGTGTGATGATAATAATAATGAGAAAATAATTCAAATGTTATTCTTTGAGGAATATTACAATTTTAATAGTAAACCTTTGTTGTGCAGCACTTTGTTTGCCTTCATTTAATAACCATCGTTTTTTATAATACATTTGATTAAATCATAAATCCAGAAAAATGTTTAAAAGTTAAAAATTCCTTTTATTGCATTTTTTTAATTAATTTTAAACTGTTCAAGTTTTATGAATTCAATTGATTTGACGGTTTTTTTTATTACATTTGCAGATTTTTTAAAATATATTAATACAAATCCAGTTAAAAAACATGCCTTTTGAGTATTAAAATTTAATTTAGCCATAAAATGGAAAACAGAAAATATTAAAACAGAAAAATGAATGCAAAAAACCTGGAATTTGGGGGGCGAAATACATTAATTTTATAGGCCCCTAAAAAAATATATATATATTAACAAATAGTTATTTGTGTATGCTTTATCATTTTAAATTCTTAGACATGCTTTTTGATTACTAAAGATTACTTAATCGTTAAAATGGAATCCAGAAAGTTTATAACAGAAAACCTGGAATTTAAGAAATAATAAAATGTATTTCTTAGGGCCCTAACATTTTTATTTTTGTAACATTATTTTCAAAATTGTTGTGAAATTGTAAGTTTCATGATTTCAATTAATTAGACATGTTTTTTTATTTATTAAAATTTAATTTAACCATTAAAACTGAATCTGGGAAAATTTTATGAAATGGAAGTAAATTTATGATTTTTTTTTTCTAAATAAAGAAATAGTTGTTAAATGTTGTAAGTTTTATGATGTGAATTAATTAGACATTAGACATTTTATTTAACCATTAAAATGGAATTCAGAAAAATTGAAAAGGAAAAACAACAGAATCTAGAAATATTAAAATAAAGCAATAAGCCCCAAGAAGCCGTGGTTTACAGTGAATTTATAACTAGTGCCTAAAACCCCTTAGAGCTGTTATATATTCACTGTAAACCACGGCTTCACGGGGCTTATTGCTTTTATAAAACAGTTATTCCATATTCAAACGGAGCAAATAAAGTGTAATGGTATTAATAAAAACATAATTCTTCCGCCGAACAATGTAGTTCCTCAGAAGCGGTTGTGGTTGCCGAGCAACACACAGATGTAAACAAAGGCGTGTGTTTGTACAACAGCTTTGACCTTGGCTCGACCAATCAGAATCAAGGACCGGAACTCTCCGTTGTATAATAGAAATAACCCTCTAATGGATCTCAGGAGACGCTGGGTTAGTCCGCGGGGGTTTGAAACGCTCTCCGTTAGTTGTTCAGAGACTCAACAGTCCTTCACAGCTCCAGATCCGGTGTTTCTCCTGACAGATGAGACGCAGGCTGTAATGTGATTGGAGCACATTAATATGATGTAATGATGTCTCGTCCTCCGCCCGTAAGAGGAAACCCATTCGTCTGGGCCTTCACCTCCGCGTCCAAACCAGCCTACCGTCCAGCCTGACCCGCTCCTTAAGACGAAACACGAGCCCAAAAAAATGTATTATGAGTACAAATATGTCTGCGTGGAGCGCGCGCTAATGTCGTTAGAGCCTAATTGTGCTCATTTTTCAGCCGTGATTACGTGCAGCGTATATGTGAGTCTTGAGTGGAACGATGATGATGATGATGAAGATGATGTTTCTTCTTTGACCTCCAGACTGAAGCAGGGCAATGTTATATGCTTTTGAAACGGCAAATCTGTTTAGCGGCACTCGAAGACCTTTAGTTTGAGAGAGAGAGAGACAGGAAGTGATGCGCGGGACGAGCGACGCTTCCTCTCTTTCTGTTTAGCGGCTTCAGTCACTGATGTTCGTTCATTCGAAGACAAGAAATATAGTCTGCTGGCTAAATTAATTATTCTGTAACATTAAATTAACTTAACATGAAGTGTAGCTAGTTTTAAGCGTATAAAAATGTT
>CM050433.1:482022-499522 GCA_027564155.1 Gymnocypris eckloni scoliostomus | reverse complement strand
ATAACTGTACACTATGAATCATTAGTTAAGCATTAGTTAATAGTCAGTTCATCCTTAATAAAGCACTGTTCCAACATTAATAGTCATTAGTAAGCCGTTTGTAAATACAGCCATAAATGTTTTGTTCTTGAGCATATATATAATGTTGTATTTTCACTTTATTCATTATTAATTTATCATTTCTAAAATATTGTATTTACAAACCAGTTATTTAGGAGTTGTCAGTGGTTCATTAGATAATTTAGAAAGTGTAATAAATGATTAATAAACTATTTAAATGTACATTTATAAATCGTATTATTTAGACACATGATAATATTTGTTCAGTGTGTTAATAAATGCTTTATTAACACATGTTCCTGCTATAATTCATGATTAAGTCAGGTAGTTATAAAACATTTAGTATCTATCGTTGTGAGCTCATCATAAGCGAGGACTGTTTATACCTTGTAAAGCAGATTTAAAGTTAAACAAACACAACATAGAAATATTTATTTCAAGATGCAAAAAAATGAAACTGTACACTTGATAAAAAAATGAAAAATAATCCTCTGCAATTTCATAGAAAAATAATAATAAATTCAAGTGTAGTGTTGCACAGTTTCGTTTTTTTTGCATCTTGAAATAAATATTTCTGAGTTGTGTTTGTTTATTTTTCTGTTAGGACGATAACGGAGTCTTTAAATCTTTTGTAATAGACATACTTATAAATCAAGAACAAGGCATTTATCGCCATGTTTATAAACTGCTTACTAATGACTCTTAATGCCGGGACAATGCTCTATAAAGGATGAACTGACTATTAACTAATGCTTAACTAATGATTCATAGTGCAGTTATTATAATTGCTAGTGGGATCAGTGTTAATGTCAGCTCTGTGCTGCAGGTGATGGACATCATCATGTACTGCATCGAAGGATCTCTGGTGAAGAAGAAAGGCCTGTCCGAGTGTTTCCCAGCCGTCTGCAGGTCAGTGTGTGTGTGTGTGTGTGTGTGTGTGTGTGTGTGTGTGTGTGTGTGTGTGTGTGTGTGTGTGTGTGTGTGTGTGTGTGCGTCCGCTACAAGAATAGCATTTTAGTTTGTTGTGTGATTTATTTATATATATATATATATATATATATTATTATTATTTGTATAATTACATTTGTTATATTTATTAGTTTTTTTATATATTTCTAAATAGTTTTAGTCATTTTTTTTTTTTATATTTCTAAATTGGTTTTGTCATTTTTATTAATTGTTGTTTTTTCCACATTCATTTATTAATTTTTTTACATTTATTTAGTGCTTCAACTTATTTCAGTTAGTTTTTCTTCTAATATTTATCATTTATTTTATACAAACATAAAAAATATTTTTAAATAGTGTCATTTTTAGTTAATTTAACTATATAATAATAGAACTGATATAATTCTAAATTAAATATGGTAAGTTATTTATTCTATAATAGAACTGCTGTAATTCTACATTAAATACGGTAAGTTATTTATTCTATAATAGAACTGCTATAATTCTAAATTAAATATGGTAAGTTATTTATTCTATAATAGAACTGCTGTAATTCTACATTAAACGTTATTTATTCTATAATAGAACTGCTGTAATTCTACATTAAACGTTATTTATTATATAATAGAACTGCTGTAATTCTACATTAAACGTTATTTATTCTATTATAGAACTGCTGTAATTCTACATTAAACGTTATTTATTCTATAATAGAACTGCTGTAATTCTACATTAAACGATATTTATTCTATAATAGAACTGCTGTAATTCTACATTAAACGTTATTTATTCTATAATAGAACTGCTGTAATTCTACATTAAACGATATTTATTCTATAATAGAACTGCTGTAATTCTACATTAAATGTTATTTATTCTATAATAGAACTGCTGTAATTCTAAATTAAACGTTATTTATTCTATAATAGAACTGTTGTAATTCTACATTAAATGTTATTTATTCTATAATAGAACTGCTATAATTCTACATTAAACGTTATTTATTCTATAATAGAACTGTTGTAATTCTACATTAAACGTTATTTATTCTATAATAGAACTGCTGTAATTCTACATTAAACGTTATTTATTCTATTATAGAACTGCTGTAATTCTACATTAAACATGGTTATTTAAGTTCTATTTTATGTTAGACTGTAGAAGTAAAGCGGTTCATGTTCAGATGGAGTAGTTAGGAAAGTTACGTCTGTTATAATCTGGTCAAAGTGATTAGTAACAGTAAGCCTCACCGGCACTGATTAATAACAGAGCCGTTTTATTAATTGGCTGCTGATATACTTCTAGAACTGATGACGGCTCAAACGAGCAGCTCGTTTATCTTAAGGGGTCAGAGGTCAAACCTCAGGTGACAGGGATTGATGCATATTTGATTAATTAAAGTCCTCATATAGGCTGAACCCAATTTGCATAATACTGTTATAAGGCGTATGAAGATGCAACATTGTTTTTCAATAACTAGTATTCTAATGTGTTAGTTTAGCATGCCATTGCATTATATCAGAAATAAGTGATTTAGCATTTTTGGATTGAATTGTGTGTACTAAACTCTAATTTTTCACTAAACAAAATGTCTACTAAAATGAATTTTGTGAAAAAAAAAAAATCATGCAAATAGTTTATTTTAATAATATTTATTTGTTTACTTGTTGTTTATTATTATTTATTGTATATTTATTATTTATGACGAATAAACAATTATTTAGAATTTTTTTAATACTAAAAACTTATTTTTTTATTAAATGTCTACATAATTAGTTTTGGTCAAATTAATTTCATTTTGGATTGATGATTGAATTTTATTTTACTAACAATGTAATTTAATCACACAAAATAACATTAATTAATAACTGTAAATAATTGAAAAATGTAACGTAATACAAATAAAAATAATTTACAGTTAATTATTTTTATTTTATGGAGAGCTAAATTAAAATTCTTGAATTCAAATAATTTATAAATTAAGTAATGAGTTGATTGTTATTATTAAAATTTTGGTTGATTTATCACACTGAAATTAATCAAATAATATCTCTTTATTCATGTATTGTTGATTATTATTTATTATGACTCCGTTTTGTTTTGCATTTTTATTGAAGTATTGTTTGATTATAGTTGTATACTACAAATGTAATTTAATAACATGAAATATAAACTAAGTCAAATTAAAATGAATTTTAAATTAAGACTTCAAGTTGATTAAAATCATTCTTCTTTGCATGAATGTAGTAAAGCGTGAGCTGATTAAGTGATGGTTGCTGGAGGGCCGTGTGCAGCTGTAGTGGATCAGTATGCCGTGTGTTTCCTCTCATCTCTCTCTCTCTTTCTCTCTCTCTCTCTCTCTCTCTCTCTCTCTCTCTCTCTCTCTCTCTCTCTCTCTCTCTCTCTCTCTCTCTCTCTCTCTCTCTCTCTCTCTCTGCAGGTTTTATATGGTGGCGTACTGCGATCGCAGCTATCGTATCGCTGTCGGCGCTCGTCAGGGTTCAGTGGCTCTTTATGACGTTCGCACAGGGAAATGCCAGGTAAGCGAGAGCGGCGAGTGTGGATGGGTGCTCACCTGGGGCGCAGGTGTCCCTCAGAGGGCAGAGGTGCATGATGGGAAACGCTGTCCTGCAGAGACACAGATTGTGTGATCGATCCGGTCCAGCATCGTGAACACGAGCCCAGCTGACCGTGATGTCACAGCTGGGGTCACATGGTGTGTGTGTGTGTGTGTGTGTGTGTGTGTGTGTGTGTGTGTGTGTGTGTCCCTCTCACACACACACAGTTGTGAACGTCACTGTCTATGACCAGAGCATTATGGGATGTGCATATGATCTGATCGCCGGGTCCCCAGACAGCAATTTCACAGAGATTTGATTCTGGAGAACTGTAAACAGCCTAAAATCAATCCTTCAATCAATTCAGCTGTGAGACTCAATCTAACTGTCTCAAACACACACACACACACACACACATGCACATACACTACAATACAAAACACACACTTACTTGTATATGTGGTTCACGGGGACACTGCATAGTCTCCGTGGTGTGTGTGTGTGTGTGTGTGTGTGTGTGTGTGTGTGTGTGTGTGTGTCCGGTCCACACAGCCATCTGTCCTTCCTTTTGATCTGTGAAGTGGTCAGTCAGACATCAGGCGTCTCCTGCATTTACTAATTAAACGCTGTGTGTGTGCGTGCGTGCGTGCGTGCGTGCGTGCGTGCGTGCGTGTCACTGTTTCCTGATGCAGCACATTTTCTCTTCCTGTGTGTTTGTTCTGTTGTGCTGGTGGATATAGTTCATATATGTCGTCTCATCATAAGAGTCTGCTTTACACTGCAGCTTATTCTGCTCCGCCCATAAAAACAGGAAGTGCTGTGTTTGATTGACACACACACAGAAACGTCTGCAGTTAACCTCAGCCTGAATCATGTCGTGTATAAACTGAGCAAAATAGGCAATTTGCTGCAGATGCTGATATTTCAGTGATGAAATTCTGATGCTTGTAATGTAAATTAATGAGATATTCATTACAGTACAGCGATACTGACATAAACTGATCTAAATATCAGTCACACACACACTCTGTGTCTCCAATAATAAGATGAGATCCAAACACATAATGCAGTGACTCAGACAGATGTTTTGTGAGGCTCGCTGAGGAACAGTGAAAGTAAAGCTTTGGAAACAAAAGATCCTGAGGATCAGTGTGTGTGTGCGTGCGTGCGTGCGTGCGTGTCACTGTTTCCTGATGCAGCACATGTTCTCTTCCTGTGTGTTTGTTCTGTTGTGGTGGTGGATATAGTTCATATATGTCGTCTCATCATAGAGTCTGCTTCACACTGCAGCTTATTCTGCTCCGCCCACTTAAACAGGAAGTGCTCGTTTGATTGACACACATAAGAAACGTCTGCAGTTAATTCAGCCTGAATCATGTCGTGTATAAACTGAGCAAAATAGGCAATTTGCTGCAGATGCTGATATTTCAGTGATAAAATTCTGATGCTTGTAACGTAAATTAATGAGATCTTCATAACAGTACAGCAGATACTGACATAAACTGATCTAAATATCAGTCGTCACTCTGTGTCTCCAATAATAAGATGAGATCCAAACATATAATGCAGTGACTCAGAAGATGTTTTGGAGGCTCGCTGAGAAACAGTGAAAGTAAAGCTTCTGGAAACAAAAGATTTGAGATAAAACATGATTGATGGAGAATCCAGTAAAGCTGAGCTGCTTCAGTCCAGAAAGAGTTCATCTGCAGTTATTCTGACGCTTACTTGATCAAATTCAGTCCAGAAAGAGTTCATCTGGAGTTATTCTGACGCTTACTTGATCAAATTCAGTCCAGAAAGAGTTCATCTGGAGTTATTCTGACGCTTACTTGATCAAATTCAGTCCAGAAAGAGTTCATCTGAGATATTCTGACGCTTACTTGATCAAATTCAGTCCAGAAAGAGTTCATCTGCAGTTATTCTGACGCTTACTTGATCAAATTCAGTCCAGAAAGAGTTCATCTGGAGTTATTCTGACGCTTACTTGATCAAATTCAGTCCAGAAAGAGTTCATCTGGAGTTATTCTGACGCTTACTTGATCAAATTCAGTCCAGAAAGAGTTCATCTGGAGTTATTCTGACGCTTACTTGATCAAATTCAGTCCAGAAAGAGTTCATCTGGAGTTATTCTGACGCTTACTTGATCAAATTCAGTCCAGAAAGAGTTCATCTGGAGTTATTCTGACGCTTACTTGATCAAATTCAGTCCAGAAAGAGTTCATCTGGAGTTATTCTGACGCTTACTTGATCAAATTCAGTCCAGAAAGAGTTCATCTGGAGTTATTCTGACGCTTACTTGATCAAATTCAGTCCAGAAAGAGTTCATCTGGAGTTATTCTGACGCTTACTTGATCAAATTCAGTCCAGAAAGAGTTCATCTGCAGTTATTCTGACGCTTACTTGATCAAATTCAGTCCAGAAAGAGTTCATCTGCAGTTATTCTGACGCTTACTTGATCAAATTCAGTCCAGAAAGAGTTCATCTGCAGTTATTCTGACGCTTACTTGATCAAATTCAGTCCAGAAAGAGTTCATCTGCAGTTATTCTGACGCTTACTTGATCAAATTCAGTCCAGAAAGAGTTCATCTGCAGATATTCTGACGCTTACTTGATCAAATTCAGTCCAGAAAGAGTTCATCTGCAGTTATTCTGACGCTTACTTGATCAAATTCAGTCCAGAAAGAGTTCATCTGGAGATATTCTGACGCTTACTTGATCAAATTCAGTCCAGAAAGAGTTCATCTGGAGTTATTCTGGACGCTTACTTGATCAAATTCAGTCCAGAAAGAGTTCATCTGGAGATATTCTGACTGGCTTACTTGATCAAATTCAGTCCAGAAAGAGTTCATCTGGAGTTATTCTGACGCTTACTTGATCAAATTCAGTCCAGAAAGAGTTCATCTGCAGTTATTCTGACGCTTACTTGATCAAATTCAGTCCAGAAAGAGTTCATCTGGAGATATTCTGACGCTACTTGATCAAATTCAGTCCAGAAAGAGTTCATCTGCAGTTATTCTGACGCTTACTTGATCAAATTCAGTCCAGAAAGAGTTCATCTGGAGTTATTCTGACGCTTACTTGATCAAATTCAGTCCAGAAAGAGTTCATCTGCAGTTACGCTACTTGATCAAATTCAGTCCAGAAAGAGTTCATCTGCAGTTATTCTGACGCTTGCTTGATCAAATTCAGTCCAGAAAGAGTTCATCTGAGTTATTCTGACGCTTACTTGATCAAATTCAGTCCAGAAAGAGTTCATCAGCAGTTATTCTGAACTTGATCAAATTCAGTCCAGAAAGAGTTCATCTGCAGTTATTCTGACGTGTTGAAAGCTGAAATTCAGTCCAGAAAGAGTTCATCTGGAGTTATTCTGACGCCTTGATCAAATTCAGTCCAGAAAGAGTTCATCTGGAGTTATTCTGACGCTTACTTGATCAAATTCAGTCCAAAGAGTTCATCTGAGTTATTCTGACGCTTACTTGATCAAATGTGTTTAAAGAGTCTTCAGAAAACCTTCATGGAGATATTCTGATGCTTACTTGATCAAATTCAGTCCAGAAAGAGTTTACTGTTCTGCAGTTATTCTGACGATTTTTCAAATTCAGTCCAGAAAGAGTTCATCTGAGTTATTCTGACGCCTTGATCAAATTCAGTCCAGAAAGAGTTCATCTGGAGTTATTCTGACGCTTACTTGATCAAATTCAGAAAGAGTTCCTGCTGCTTTCTGACGCTTCACTTAGTTCCTCAAATTCAGTCCAGAAAGAGTTCATCTGGAGTTATTCTGATGCTTACTTGATCAAATTCAGTCCAGAAGAGTTCATCTGCAGTTATTCTGACGCTGTACTTGATCAAATTCAGTAAGAGTTCATCTGGAGTTATTCTGACGCTTACTTGATCAAATTGTTGTCCAGAAAGAGTTCATCTGGAGTTATTCTGACGCTCTTGATCAAATTCAGTCCAGAAAGAGTTCATCTCACTGTTATTCTGACGCTACTTGATCAAATTCAGTCCAGAAAGAGTTCATCTGCAGATGATTCTGACGCCATGTTTTGATCAAATTCAGTCAGAAAGAGTTCATCTGCAGTTATTCTGACGCTTACTTGATCAAATTCAGTCCAGAAAGAGTTCATCTGGAGTTTTTGACAGCTTACTTGATCAAATTCAGTCCAGAAAGAGTTCCTTCTGGAGTTATTCTGACGCTTACTTGATCAAATTCAGCCACATTCATCTGGAGTTATTCTGAGCTTACTTGACCAAATTCAGTCCAGAAAGAGTTCATCTGCAGTTATTCTGACGCTTACTTGATGCCAAATTCAGTCCAGAAAGAGTTCATCTGAAGTTATTCTGACGCTTACTTGATCAAATTCAGTCCAGAAAGAGTTCATCTGCAGAGACTACGCTACTTGATCAATATAAATAATATCACTTAATAAACAAACTCCAGCTGGCTTACTTGATCAAATTCAGTCCAGAAATAGTTCATCTGAGTTATTCTGAATGTAAATATCAAATTCAGTCCAGAAAGAGTTCATCTGGAGTTATTCTGATCTTACTTGATCAAATTCAGTCCAGAAAGAGTTCATCTGCAGTTATTCTGACGCTTACTTGATCAAATTCAGTCCAGAAAGAGTTCATCTGTAAAGTTCAATTATGATCAAATTCAGTCCAGAAAGAGTTCATCTGCAGTAATATATAAATTTGATGAATTGAACTAGAAGAGTAGTTTATTTTGGAGTTATTCTGACATGAAATGTGATCAAATTCAGTCCTGCAGTTAAATGTGATGTTCTTCATCTGAAACTACTTTAAATTCAGTCCTTTGGACAGGCGTCTCTGTCCTGAGCAGGTCTTTTCAGAAACACTGTCAGTCTGTGTGTGTGTGTGTGTGTGTGTGTGTGTGTGTGTTTGTGTCTGTGTGTGTGTGTGTGTATGTCTCTGTGTGTGTGTGCGTGTGAGTGTGTGTGTGATGCTTACTTGATCAAATTCAGTCAGATTTGATGTGAAACACACTGTGCTGGACGTGTAATTACACTCTGTCTATCAATCAGATGACAGTGTGTGTGTGTGTGTGTGTGTGTGTGTGTGTCTGTCTCTCTGTGTGTGTGTGTGTCTGTCTCTGTAGGTGTGTAAATTGCATACAAAAACCTAAACTTAATCCAAACTTCACCACTTTATTTTAAGCTGCATTGCAATCACTGCTGTTTAAGACATTTAAACCTAATTCAATTATTGAATTATTAGTTTGAAGTGTGTGTGTGTGTGTGTGTGTGTGTCTACTGCATATCAGTGAGTGTGTGTGTGTGTGTGTGTGTGTGTGTAATTGTTATTATGTGTGTGTGTATTTTTAATCATTATTTCATGTGCATGTGTGTGTGTGTGTGTGTGTGTGTGTGTGTGTGTGTGTGTGTGTGTGTGTGTGTGTGTGTGTGTGTGTGTAAAACGATATTTATTTTAGGCTAATGGTACTGTAAGGCTAAATGTCTGAATTTGTGTGTGTTAATGAATTCTCCAGTCCTCCAGGGTCTGCAGGCGCCATAGCTAATTGAATATTTTGTTTTATTTTGAAAGTAGCTGAAATAAAAGGCATTTAAGATTTGTGTGTGTATATGTGTGTGTGTAACTTATATTTAAGTTAAACCTAGAGCTTTTTTGTGTGTAACAGTGTGTTAGTGTGTGTGTGTGTGTGTGTGTGTGTGTGTTAGTTTTTTAAACATGTCCATATAGTAATTACTAATTGTTTTAGTTATTAGGAATGTTGTTCAGATTTGTTGTCTGTTTTCACAGAATGTGATTACTGATTATAACAGTGTTCCTGTGGCTCAAGTTGAATGTAGTGTCAAAGAACCAATACAAATATCCAAAAGATATGAGATATATACAGTAGAATATAGGAAATATAAATAATAAAATGATAAATATGATTATAAATGTAAATATATATAATATACATAAAACATTAAATGTAAATTATCTATCAATCATCCATCCATCCATCCATCAATGGTGAAAATAACTCAACACACAGACATTAATTTCCTGAAGAACCGCTCTCTGTTTTTGATCTGTATTTCAGGTGATGTCCAAATTGATCGTTAATTAGAGATCTCTCTCTCATATCCTAGTGTCTCTAATCTCAGGTGTAAATGGGGGGGTGTTGATGTTCATTTCAGAGCCTGATTCGATCAAGCACTGGTTTCAACATGGCACCTCATGCATGCTCTCTGATGATCTGAAACAGTGTTTACTGTGTTTATGAAGATTGCCAAGACCCTGAAACTGGCTTCAGGGTCAGAAAAACACCTTCAAGCTGAATTTAGTCATAAAACATCTTATATTAGACCGGAGGGATGAGAAAAGGCTATTATTACGATGCTATAATCAAGGCAGTAATGCTTAATAAAACAATGCTTCTATAATGAATTAATAACTATAGCATGAAGTAAATATGGGTGCCTTGGAATAACATCTATAATAAATATCTTGGTATATGAATATGGTCTGCATGGCTGTCGCCACAATACTCTCTTCTAAGATGTTTTATTGTGATGTTTTAAGATCATCAGACTAAGGATGTATTACAGGAACCATGTCCTGTGGTCAAAATAACCAAGATAAACTTATTTGGTTCAGATGTTTATTATATATATAATACACAAGACATACAGTATATATTTTTAAATCAAGCATGGTCTATATTCATATTATAATTTATAAATAAATATCATCGATATAATAATGCCAACATTTTCTGAAATATATACATGCATGTGTGTGTATTTATATATATATATATAGACTGTCACAGTATTTCAATATATTATGCAAACACATATTATGCACTGCTTTGCTTTGGATCATTAATCGTTTGATAGCACTAATATATATATATATATATATAATGTATATTGTGAATATTGGTTTATTATATAGAAATAATATATTTATAGTATACAATTCTATATTTGTTTTATTATTTATTTAATTTACTGTGTTTATGGCAGATTTTATGTCATGTTCTGAGTAATTATAACAAGATATAATAATATAAAATGTGATTTTATAGTGATATTATATATTTGTATTTGTTGATTTGTGGCACAAAAGCAGTCATATGCACAGGTGTATTTGTATAGTGTTATTTATATTTTGATATCATCATTTATATTATAATTTTTATTTTATATTTATTTTGCATAATGTTATTATTAGATAATTCAGTTCTTGTCAAATTTTCTATATGTGAATATATCAAAACGTCATAGATTGCTATATAATGATAATATGTTTATATTATACAATGACATATTTATTTGATATAAAGTTTGCATAGAGTTTTTGTATTGATTTATGTTTTAAGTCACACTATATTAAGACTGGTGGTCCTATCATCAATCCCATACATCACTGGTGCAGCTGTAGATTATATAAATCTCAATTGACTGAAAAATTGGACACACACACACACACACACACAGAGATACAGACACACGCACACACACACACACACACACACAGAAACACACACACACACACACACACACACAGAGATACAGACACACACACAACACACACACAGAGATACAGACACACACACACACACACACACAGAGACAGACACACACACACACACACAGATATAGTATTGAGTGCACACACACACACACACACACACACACAGAGATACACACACACACACACTGCACACACACACACACACACACACACGATGTTACACACACACACACACACAGCACACACACACACACACACACACACACACACACACGGAGAGACAGACACACACACACACACACAGAGACAGACACACACACACACACACAGGCTCATCTGGACACACACAACACACACACACACATGGCCACACACGCAAG
This sequence comes from Gymnocypris eckloni scoliostomus, assembly GCA_027564155.1. Classification (NCBI taxonomy): domain Eukaryota; kingdom Metazoa; phylum Chordata; class Actinopteri; order Cypriniformes; family Cyprinidae; genus Gymnocypris; species Gymnocypris eckloni. Next base: position 488,067 of record CM050433.1, on the reverse strand, counting down.
TGACACACACACACACATGGTCTGACACACACGACACACACACACACACAGCTGTTAACACACACACACACACACACACACATTTAAAGTTTTGTCACACACACACACTATTTACAGAGATGATACACACACTGCAGGTCACACAGACGTTTTTGTGCACACACACACACACACACACACACACACACACACGACACACACACACACACACACACACACACACACACACACGTTATTGACGATCACAGAATCCTCATCCGTCCCCACACACATCTTCAGCTGACCTCGCTGTCTATCATAGGAGTTATTGTCAGGAGGATGGCTTTGAATCAGATGTTCATATAGAGAGAGATAGCTGTCTAAACCTGTGTTTTGTGAGTCGCATGGTTCGTGTAGTCACGGACATAAATACCCATAACTGGCGGTGTCCTTAGAGACACGGCTGTAATGCCACCTACTCCAACGCTGACAGCCACATCTCCTTCTGGCAGGTGAGGACCCCTGACCTCTGACCTCTCGATTCAAAGAGTCACTTATGGTTACAAAAGGGATGCCAAAAATGTAAACGTAAAGAAGTATTCAAATAACTGTCTTTCACTAGAAAAGCATAAAATGTAATTTAGAGACTAAGAGCGGATAAACATTTAAATATAAATAATATAACACTTAATAAACAAACTCCAGCTGGCCCAACATCATATAAACACAGACGTAAATATAAAAGTTCATATAAAAATATAAATGTAAATAATGTAAATATAATTTATTTAAAGTATAAATATACAAATATAAATTCTAAAGTAATGGTCTATAATAAATAAAATATATACTATATAAATATAAAAAAGAATACATAATATAAATGTAAAGTTCAATTATGTCAATGTAAATAAAATAATAAATGTAAATATAAAAAATAAAAGTGTAATATATAAATTCTGTATTTCATGCACTATAATCAAATTTTATCTATTAATATATCTGACATGATAATGTGTGAGTAATTATTTGCAGGATTAAATGTGATGTTTTTTGCATCTGAAACATCAAACATCTTTCCAGGACCAAATTATTACTGTAATATAAACGCTATTGTGTCATACAGTGTGTGTGTGTGTGTGTGTGTGTGTGTGTGTGTGTGTGTGTGTGTGTGTGTGATTATGTTGTGTGTGTGTGTGTGTGTGTGTGTCTGTGTGTGTGTGTGTGTGTCTTGAATGTGTCCTAAAATAGTGTGTGTGTGTGTGTGTGTGTGTGTGTGTGTGTGTGTGTGTGTTTGTCTTGTGGTTTCAGGCGAATATAACGGGTTGTGTGTGCTAATGAACCATCGCATGTCAACACTTTCCCCGACACGCTCACGAGACAGACCTGAAACACAGACTGGAGCATGAGTGTGTGTGTAGACGACTGAAGTGCATAATAGAGCTCTGCATGATGGTGTGTGTGTGTGTGTTTCACTGTGTGTGTGGCACCATCTCATGTTCAGATTTGTCAAATTTGTTCAGGTTTTTCGCATGATGTGGTTTTATGTGTTTAAAACTAATGTAGTGTCAAAGAACCAATACAAATATCTGAGATATATAGAGTAGAATATAGGAAATATAAATAATAAAATATAAATATGATTATAAATGTAAATATATTTCAATACATAAAAACATTAAAATGAAGATTATCTATCATCCATCCATCCATCCATCCATCATTCTATCTCTCTCTCTCTCTCCATCTCTCAATAACTCAACACTCTCTCAGCCATTAATGTCTAAACCACTGGCTCAAAAGTGAGTACACCCCTGATGTCCAAATTCTCTCTCTCATTTCTCTCTCTCTCTCATGTGACTCTCTGTTACTCAGTCTCAGGTGTGAATGGGGAGCAGTGTTCTCTCTCACTCTCTCTCTCCTACTGGTCACTGGAAGTTCAACATGGCTCTCTGGCAAAGAACTCTCTGAGGATCTGAAAAAGAATTGTTGCTCTACATAAAGATGGCGTAGGCTACAAGAAGATTGCCAAGACCCTGAACCTGAGCTGCAGCACGGTGGACAAGACCATACATGCTTTATCTGTAGATTGACCGTCCACGCTGAACAGGCCTCGCCATGAGTGTTTGAGAGAAGTTGAGTGCACGTGCTCAGCGTTATATCCAGAGGTTGTGTTTAACGCTGTCACTGGATAATAAATGAGTGATGTGTAATTGCTACAGAGGTTGAAGGGGTGGAGGGGTCAGTCTGTCAGTGCTCATTACACATACGCGCATGTTCATTTGAGATGATTCACTTGCTCGTGACAGCACTTCTAGACACATGCACAAAAAGTATTTTGCTTCACAGTATGGTTGACATTCTCTAGTTTTACTGGAACCATGTCAACAGCTCAAAATAAACTTTTATTTTGTGTTATTGTTATTTGTGTTGTTGGCAGCAACCAGGTGAGGATATACAGACAATGTTTATTGCCTACAGTCAAGCATGGTGGTGGGGGTGTCATGGTCTGGGGCTGCATTTTATTAGTGCTGCCGGTGCTGGGAGATACAGTTCATTGAGGGAACCATGAATGCCGACATGTACTGTGACATACTGAAGCAGAGCAGGATCCTCACTTTCTCAGGGCAGTATTAACATGATAACGATCACAATATTTAATTTTATTAATGCCTTGCTTTTCACTTTATTTAGCGGTTTAGACATTAATGTCTGTGTTTTCAGTTATTTTGAGGGACATATATTTACAAATATCACAAGCTTTACACTTTACATTGAGCAAAGAGTCATTTCTTCATTGTTGTCACATGAAAAGATATAATAACATATTTACAAAATGTGAGGGTAGTCTCAGTGAGATACTGTATATGTGTCCCAAACCACAAGCAGTCATAAGCAGCACAGGTATTATCGTGATATAAACGAGCTTGTAGGAGTGGGTCAAAATTATACATTTTTATTTGCCAAAATCATTTGCTAAGAACTTTGAACAACTTTAAAGATGATTTTCTCAATATTTAGATTTTTTTGCACCCTCAGATTCCAGATTTACAAATATTGTCCGATCATAACAAACCACACATCAATGGAAAGATTTTAGATTATATATAAATCTCAATTTGAAAAATTGACACATGACTTTTCTTAAATGTATACATGATGTGTTTGTATTTATATACACATAAATACACAGTGCACACTCATATATTGTGTAATCGTTTGACAGCACTAATATATATATATATATGTATGTATAGTATTGAGTGCAGGTCTCTCTCTCTCTCTCTGTCTCAGATGAACATTTTTTTTTTTTGTTGCAGCATCGGGATGTTAACAGCTCAAACATTTTATCGAATTATCAAATCAGGATTATTGTAAATATAGCACGTTGATGTTTTCATCTGGACCTCCAACCGCAACGTCATCATCATGGCCCACGACGGCAAGGAGCACCTGATATGGTTAACATATCTGCTGTGTTGACCTTCAGCTCAGCTGTTAACTAGTTTACACTCTTCCTTTCATTCTTTTTGTTTATTTAAAGTTTTGTTCTATTTGACTATTTATGAAGATGATAAAGGACTGCAGGTCACTAAGACGTGTTTTTGTGCTCGAAGGTCGAGCGAGGTTTTGCTGAGTTGTATTTGCATTTAAATATATTTTCAGGATCAAATTCTGATTGCTGTAATATAAAAAAGTAATTATCATACTTCAATAAACATTTAAAATAAGTCAAATTAATTATAGCATTTATATCAGCACATTTTAATATAATTTATTTAAGTGTTTAAGTATTTTTGACTTATGAAAATTCTAAAGTAATGGTCTTAAATATTAAAATAGGCATTAATCAAATTATATAAAATAGGCTATTAATCAAATTATAATTTCTTATTTTCAATGCTGGCTTAATATATTCTGTATTTAATCCCTAGATCAAATTAATTATTATTAATATATCTATATATATAATTTGTGTGAGTAATTATTTCAGGATTATTAAGCTTTTTTGCATTTTCATGACATCAAACACATTTCCAGGACCAAATTATTACTGTAATATAAACGTCATTCTCATACAGTAGTAAACTAAATTAATAAATAAAATGAATTATACAGAATTAAAAACAGCATAAATGTTAATATAATTTATTCGATTATTTTAAAAGAATCTTGAAAATAACTGTAATTAAAATACAAAAACATACTGATTAATTAAACATCATTAACTCTTAATGGTCCTAAAATAGGCGACGTGTTCTTTACGCAGAATGTCGTTTGTCTTGTGGTTTGTGATGAATATAACGGGTTTGTCTGGAGAACCATCGCATGTCAACACTTTCCCCCCCGACACGTTCACGAGACAGACCTGAAACACAGACTGAGAAATGAGTGTTTAAAGACGTCTGAAGTCATAATAACATCTGCGTGATGGTGTGTGTGTGTGTGTGTGTGTGTGTGTGTGTGTGTGTGCGCGTGCGTGTAAGAGGTTATTTTTCCCATGATGTGGTTTTTATGTGTTTAAAACTAATGTAAAAGTCCTTGAACGTCCCATGAACTGACACAAACCTCTAATCGTAGGATGATTGATTTTTTTCCCAGCATATATTAGTTATTTCCCTCTCTCTCTCTCTCTCTCTCTCTCTCTCTCTCTCTCTCTCTCTCTGATCTCTCTCTCTCTCTGATCTCTCTCTCTTTCTCTCTCTCTCGCTGATCTCTCTCTCTCTCTCTCTCTCTCTCACTCTCTCACTCTCTCTCTTTCTCTCTCTCTCTGATCTCTCTCTCTCTCTCTCTCTCTTCTCTCTCTCTCTCTGTCTCTCTCTGTCTCTCTCTCTCTCTGTCTCTCTCTCTCTCTCTGTCTCTCTCTCTCTGATCTCTCTCTCTCTCTTCTCTCTCTCTCTCTCTCTTTCTCTCTCATTCTCTCTCTCTCTCTCTCTCTCTCTCTCTCTCTCTCTCTCTCTCTCTCTCTCTCTCTCTCATTCTCTCTCTCATCTCTCTCTCTCTCTCTCTCTCTCTCTCTCTCTCTCTCTCTCTCTCTCTCTCTCTCCCTCTCTGTCTCTCTCTCGCTCTCTCTTTCTCTCTCTCTCTCTCTCTCTCTCTCTCTCTCTCCCCTCTCTCTCTCTCTCTCTCTCTCTCTCTCTTGCTCTCTCTCTCTCTCATTCTCTCTCTCTCTCTCTCTCTCTCTCTCTCCCCCTCTCTCTCTCTCTCTCTCTCTCTCTCTCTCTCCATCACTCTCTCTCTCTCTCTCTCTCTCTCCCCCCCTCTCTCTCTCTCTCTCTCTCTTGATGTGACTCATCGTGTAAATGGACATAAATAAAATGCTTTATCTGTATATTGGATGTGAAACGCTGAAGACTCGTGTGTGTTTGAGTGATATAAGGGTACATCATTCACTATATCAAGCTGTGCTTTAACGCTGTCACTGGATAATAAATCTTGATGTGTAATTGTGTTAATAAAGGTAAACGTGAGAATCAGTCGTGGTGTTTGTTTCATTCACACAAGCGCATGTGTTCGTATCAGAGATGATTCACTCTTGCTCGTGTCATACACAGCACTTCTAGACACAGAAAAGTATTTTTTTCACAGTATGGTTGTATTGTTGTTGCTTTATTTATTCTCTAGTTTTTAGATATCAACAGCTCAAAACCTTTTTACCTTTTATTTTTTGTTATTGTTATTTGTGTTGTTAGCATTTTTTTCAGATATCGACTGCTCAATTTTATTGCATTTTTTAAAATATTTTAGTGCAATTAAATTTTTTGTTGTTTTCATTTTATTAGTTTAGCCATTTTTTGTAGATATCATATGCTCAAAATGTTATTTTGTTGTTATTTATTACAGATGTCACTTTCTCAGTCAAACATTTCATCACAATATTTAATTTTATTAATGTTTTGTTATTTTCATTTATTTATTTTCAAAGTCACACATTTCATCAAATTTTTTTGTTCTTGTTTTCAATTTTATTTGATATGTTTTGCAAATATCACAAGCATTTTATTGCATTGTTTTTAATTAATTTACTAATTATTTTTTTGTTGTTCCAGATATTTTTTTTTTAAA
>CM050433.1:472022-474522 GCA_027564155.1 Gymnocypris eckloni scoliostomus | reverse complement strand
ATATAGGTTTAATTGGATGTTCTGTGTTGGTTCTGATTGATTGATTATTGATTGATTGATCATTGATTGATTGATTGTTGGTTGATTGATTGATTGATTGACAAGCACCTTTGTCTGAGATCACTTTGGATAAAAATCTTAACAATAACTATATTTTCTAATGTATGTATTTATTTGTTCCACTCTCAGATTCTGAGGTTATGCGACTCAAAGGCCTTGCACACACAGCTGAGCTCGTACCCAACAGATCCGGGCTCGTTTGACTTTCTTCTACTGTTCTTGGTGTTTCTCAAGTCCAACAGAGTTACAAGCCTAAAGTCTTCTATGATATATGAGGTGAGGGATCGTCTCAGATGCTGCACAAGTCTGAAGAATGCACTTCCTTTAAAATTGCACAGCAGGCTTCTCACAGTATCCAGGTATCCACGGCTGCTGTTACAGTCCTTCACACAACAATAATTGTGTGTGTGTCACTGCCTGGGCTAATGGTGATGTGAACCTCTCTCTCTCTCTCTCTCTCAGCCGTCTGCTGGATAAGAGTGCTAATGCTACACTGTGCAATGTGTGTGTGTGTGTGTGATCATATTAGACCCTCTCCGAGTGTCTCAAATCTGCATGGCATGTAGTGTGTGTGTGTCTGTGTGTCTGTGTGTTTTTCCCACCGTGTGATGTGTGTGTGTAATGTGTGTCTGTGTCTGTGTGTGTGTGTGTGTGTGTGATTGTGTCACAGTGTCTGTGATGAGTTTCTCTTCCTCTGAGTTTTAAGTTCATGTGTGTGTGTGTGTGTGTGTGTCTGTGTGTGTGTGTGTGTGTGTGTGTGTGTGTGTGTGTGTGTGTGTGTGTGTTTTAGTGATCTGTGTGTTTTGCTGAGGTGGCAAAGTGCTGTTTTAGTCATTTGTCCATGTCAGTGCAAGAAACTGAGCTAAAATGTACACAAATAAAATTTTGCACACACACACACACACACACACACACACACACAATACACACACGCAAAATGCCCTCATCCTCGGGCCTTCCAAGATTAGGATGAGTTTGTTTCTTCATCTGATTTTGGAGAAAATTGCATTCCATCACTTGATCACCATTGGATCCTCTGCAGTGAATGGGTGCCGTCAGAATGAGAGTCCAAGCAACTGATAAAAAACATGAGGACATTTTAAACTAATTCTACATTTTTGGCTGAACCATTTCTTTAAAGCAATTGGAACCAAGTCTTACAAATACAGTAGTGTTTGTCATTACCTGAATGCAGATTTTAATAATCAAAATAGAGATGCTTGCATCACAAATCTTTCTCAGATGTATTTTCTCTTGAACTGTTTGATCTCACAGAAACTCTGTCTGATCAGCTCTGGTCTGATCAATATGGCCGCTCTTGTTCTGGTCATTCACATATCAAATCAAAGACGGTTTGGTGTGAAGATCATTAAGTGAGAAATAATTGATGGGCTGTTGAATTATTGAACATTTAACCGACTGAATGCAATGCAACCCTTAGGTTTTTGTAAAATGCCCTCATGTGTAACTACTTTCTTAAACAAAAGGGAAAAACAGAAAAGAAAGTATCTCACAGGAAAGTAAGTCATGGCTGATTAATATTCCTCCGGTGTTTTGAGTGTTAAATTAAAGCTCTGAGGAGAAACTCCCTTCACAAAACACAATAGATTGGAACATGTAAAAGGAGGGATTTTCTCTTTAAATCAATCTCAAACATTCAAAAGGTTTTCTTCCATGAGAGTTTTGTAGCTTTTATCAGTCAAGTGGAGTAAAAGTTCAAGAGCGCTGTATTTTAAACGCTTTTCATCTCGTTAAAACGCATCACGTGTTGCCTCAGTCTTTACATCTGTTTGTCATCTTAAGCTCACGTTAAGCTTTTATTCCCGCGAAATTTACATGTATCTTTTAAAAGAACTAAAAGGCGGTTTACTCTCGACAGTTTCGCGTGAGAACGCCGCGGAATCTGATTCACCCGCGCGCGCGTCCCCGGAGCTGTTGTTACCGTGGCAACTCCCGCGGAATCGCTGAACGATTTTTGAACATAACACTTCTTCAGATGAGATTCTGTGGGAAAGATAACTTTTCCTTTACAAATATTTACCTTTAGTTTCCACAGTTTATGTCAAAATATCTAAACTGTTATAATACTCCTGTAAAATCATCATAAACACGTGATCTCCTTCGAAAGGTTGTTTTGAAAGAAGCTTTGAATCAAACGAGCATATTATCATGATGGTACATTTATATTACATTTTATTTTTCATCACAGTTTATACTGTTAACAATACATCAATACATTTTTCACAGATGTTTACATGTTTTATAAATTTCTCATTTCAGACCAGACCTTTCTCCAAGAAAAGTTTGTTAAAACAGTTTCTTCCTAAACAACACAGAAGAGTGTCATAATGTTTGCATTTGATTATAATTTAAATATTATTTGGCCTATTAATGACGTTTTAAAGGCATTTTCATAATTTTATCCTTTACTTTTCCAGTC
>CM050433.1:442022-464522 GCA_027564155.1 Gymnocypris eckloni scoliostomus | reverse complement strand
GTTTTCAGTCTCATAAGTTTTTCTACAGTATATTCTAGTCTGGTTTGGATCCGGTTTATGTCAGGCTGTGGCTGTGTGTTAATATTAATTAAAGAATTACTAGTGTTCCGTATGATGCATACTGTGATGCATGTACTATTGTCTGCATATTTAATGTATGCAATATCCAACAGTGAACATTTATAACATTACAGTACTGTTTTGTTATCATATGACTTAACTATATAATCCAAAATATATAGCAACTGCAAAATATATGCAGCAATCAGAATGTTTATGCTTTAAATATTTAAAATAGTAAATGTTTTAATATTGTTATATACATACTGTACACACACACACACACACACACACACACACACACACACACACACACACACACACACACACACACACACACACACACACACACATATATATACTATTTTAATATTACTATATCATTTTATGTATGATATTAACAATGTAATAAATAATATTTAAATATTTTTGCTTTATTTCAATGTGTATTCAATGTTTTATATATCCAGTTATTTTATATATAATATATATATATATATATATATACATTCAAACTAAATGATTCTCTAAAATGATTCTTACTGTCCAGTGCTTAATATTAGATATTTTCAGTGAGTGTATTTGATTATTTCCTCAGTTTACTGTAGTATTTCATTCCCAACACACTTTTACATCAACGAGAGAGAACGAAATAGACAAACTGTCCTTGAAACACTTTAAACGAACAACATTCAGAGGAAAAACTCTCCAGCTGAAGCTCAAGATCATAAACTCACTGGATTTATTCATCTCAAAACTTTCCGTTTAAATGACTGCAGACTCCCAAAGTTATTGATCGATCAGATCGTGATCTGTGATCAACAGCCAGAGAAATAGAAGGATTATGGTTTTCATGATTTTACAAGCTGACATGATGGATACACACACACGATACACACACACACACACAGCACAATGCACACACAATACACACACACACACACCACACACACACACACACACACATACACATACATCTGAGCACTATTTATTATCTCCCAGATTCACAAACACACGGATGAACACACACACACACACACACACACACATACACACACACACACACACACACACACACACACACACACAGACAGCACAAATACACATACATCTGAGCACTATTTATTATCTCCCAGGCCGATTCACAAACACACGGATGCACCCACACACACACACACACACACACACACACACACACACACACACACACACACACACACACACACACACACACACATCACATACATCTAGCACTGTTATTATCTAGGCGATTCACACATGCACCCACACACACACACACACACACACACACACACACACACACACACACACACACACACACACACACACACACACACATACATACATCTGAGCACTATTTATTATCTAGGCCGATTCACAAACACACATACACACACACACACACACACACACACATACACACACACACACACACACACACACACACACACACACACACACACACACACACACACACACACACACACACACACACACACATACACACACACACACACACACACACACACACACATGCACACACACACATACATCTGAGCACTATTATTATCTCCCAGGCGATTCACACACACACGGATGCACGCACACACACACACACACACACACACACACACACACACACACACACACACACACACACACACACACACACGCACGCACACACACATACATCTGAGCACTATTTATTATCTCCCAGGCCGATTCACAAACACACGGATGCACCCACACACACACACACACACACACACACACACACTGCACCGTCACAGCATGGTGACTCAAGTACTTTTCCATCATTTCTAAATGTAAAACAAAATAATTCTGCTCAGTAACCAGCAGCACTGCATTTCTCTCGATCAATATTTCATTTGTTTTACAGTATCGTCAGTAATCAAGTTGCGTCCATCTTTTCTGTTGTTGAACCGATTCTTTGCAGCTGAGATTCTTTGAACAACAGACTTTAAATGAAGTAGAATCTTTTGTAACTAAATCTTGTTTAATTTAGTTTTTCCCCTGAAGGTTTCTTGCACCAAAAGCATTCATAACACTATATATGCAATTATTAATACATGCAAATATTAATATATTAAAATCACAATGTGATTGGCTAACCTCCATATGAATGAATGAAGCATGTATATAGCACTCGTTTGTGTATTGCTGTACACCCAAAGCGCTTTACAATCATGTGGGGGGGTCTCCTCAACCACCACCAGTCATAAATCATCATATTTCATACTATCATCACATGTTGTGTTCAGGATTGTGTCATAGCATCATAGTTCATTACCATTAGTCAAAATGATCTGGTATATAAACAACTTGGGAAGAAGTTTGAGGGAGTTAAAAATGCCTTAATGATGGATTTGTTTCTAACAAACATCTTTTCTCTTCAAAAGACTTTAACTGATGGACTGGAGTGGTGTGGATTATTGTGATGTTTTTATCAGCTGTTTGGACTCTCATTCTGACGGCACCCATTCACATCCATTGCTGAGACACTGATCCAATGACACATTTCTCCTACATGGCCTGATGGTGAGTTAAAATTCAGCAAATTTCATTTTTTGGTGAACTTTTCCTTTAACGCTTTAAAAAATGTTTTGTGCACAAGTGAAGTTAAGGTGTTTCTAAATCAAGTTAAGCTGTCATTATTAGCGGTTACTGAGAAGTTCATATAAAAAGAATGCTGATCAATGATTGGCTGATACGAGAGGAAAGTTTGACATTATTAATGATTGAAACATTATTACTGAATACAAATATAATTTCAGCTGTTTAGAGTCAGAACTATGTTTAATCATTAGTTTGAAGTGGTTCTTTGTAATGAATTGCTCAAACAGATCAGAAAGGGAGTCTTTTGTTTAAGTCTGTCTGTTTATTTTATATTAGGTTGGGTTTTATTTCTTTCTGCTGCTTGGCTTTGTTGGTAATATTTTATTGTAATATATTATTTTAGTATAATTGATATACTATTAGAGTTTTAGTTCATATTTTGAATTATATTAAATGTATCTAATTTCTGTCTTCATTTCAGTTATTTGAAGACTAGATACATAGTTTTTATTCAATTTAAACTTTTATTTTGTAGTTTATGTATTGAATTTGATTTCAGATGTATAGTTGATGATAATAACGCTGTTCCCCCTGCGCATCATGTGTGAGTCTCCTCAGTGTGATTGATTCATCTGATGTTTTCTTCAGTGTCTCACGCTCGTGACTCGCCGTTTCCCTCAACAAGACAGAAATGACCCTCAAACTGATTCTACAATCAATAACAACATCCCACCAATCAAGAGCGCCGACCCGGGGTTAAGAACCAATCAGCAGCTCACACTCCTCCTGCTCCAAGAGTCTGAGCAAACCAACAAGACGTTTACAGGTCAGAGACAAACCAGGTAAAACGGTGCAAAACGGTATTAAACGGAAACAGTGCTGCGTTGAACAGTTCTGATGACGCAAGTGTTGCAACCAGTGTTGAGGAAAGTTACTTTTAAAAGTAATGCGTTACAATATTACGTTACTCCTTAAAAAAGTAACTAATTACGATACTTAGTTACTTGTTATGGAAAGTAATGCGTTACGTTACTTTTTAAATATGAGCAGGGCTTGATTGTTTGTTTTTAATACAATAAGTTATATTTATAGCAAATATAAAAGCCTTTCTCAGCATAAAGTGTAATGAATAAACCTCAGACTGAAGGACGAGTAAATCACGTCTGAACAGAAGAACACAGGAGAAGATCAACACTCTTCAGCAATAAAACACAATTGTTAGTTTATCTAAAGTCATTTTTGATTATTATTATGGTTGAACTGATCATCAAAGATCAGCAGCAAACACATCGGTTAATAAAATGAGATTAGATATATTTGTGTTGTTTATCATGTTTAATTATTGCAGGTTTGCGTCATATTCTGAGGAATTTTAATTCACTTTGATGAATACTGAATCTGTTTTTTGCGAGTGGGATGAATTAACACACATTCATATTTAGTCTAGATTAGATCTACAGTAAGATCATGTTCACACGGCACACTCAGTCAATAAATGGAGAAAAGTAACTCAGATATTTTCTAGTAAATTAAAAAGTAATGCATTACTTGAAAAAGTAATATTATTACATAACTCTCGTTACTTGTAATGTGTTACCCCCCCGACACTGGTTGCAACTACGGCAGCTGAGAAGGACATTCTTTGTGTTGTTTTTGAAGAATTTCCAGAGCCTGATGAAATCAGTATAAATACGTGATTAATACTGCAAAATACGCTGGATGTTACAGTCACTGCCGTCCAGAATAAAACAGGACATCCCAATCGAGTGAAGGGATCTGTGGAAACCGTGGATCCTAGTTATTATGATCCAACATGTGCCTCGTATTTCATGTGAAGGATAATCCACGTCTTACCTCAGAGACTGTGTTATCATCTATATGACCTTATTTATATTATGAGTATTAGGCTTATTATTATTATTGCTGATCACTGTTGTTGTGCTATGATATTGTAATATTGTCAGAGGAGCATAGAACAGTTTATGAAAGTGTCACTCCACAATACAATATCAAAATAGTAGTATTTGTGTTTCATAAATCAGTGTCTAAGGAAAGGATATGAACCAGAAGATAATTACTACATGATATTTAGACAGACTTAAAGAAGTTACAGATCTATACGTGTGCTCTTATTATTTCAGCTATTTTGCCTTTAATGTAAATAAACATGTGCAAACAATATACTCGCGCTTGTGAATTTATTTAGATGTTAATTATATTTACTTACAAATTCATCATCATGTTGATATGCTGTGTTACTATAACATAGTTATGCAGCGGACACGTATGTAAACGACTTCACTTGGACTCATTGTGCGCGCTGTCTCTTTAATACCGCGCGGTTTATATACGTTGCTGCTGATTGGCTGATATTTCAGACACACCCCCCAAACAAGAGAAAGCGTATCTCGAACCCCGTCGCACACCGTTTACAGCAAACATGCTTTCAATCCGGAAACCGTAGCAAAACGTTGAACATCCCCCTGACCTCATCCCTTAGATTCAGTGAAGCCGGAAATACATTGAAATTAATATGATTCTGAGATTTATTCTTTATGATTGTATTGCAAATATACATGCTATAAATTAGATATGGCAGAACAACGGAAAACAGATCATAACATCTATCAGGTAATGAAGCCTATATCTAAATATCCACTAGAGAAGGACTGCGTATGCGATTAATAACATCAGTAAACCGTCAGAAATCAAAGTGAATGTCTCTAACTGCCCGTGTGCTAAAGGTCAGGCTTGTTCCCGTGGAGACGGCCTTTAGAACGCAGCTGTCAATCATAACGGTTGCTACTGGAGACAGAAGAGAGAAATATAGATCTAGACACACTAGAGTGAGTCCAGTTCGGACGGAGCTTGTTTTTCACTGCGTTTAAAGCAGTACGCCTCCTTTACTAAAGTAAAATCACCAACACATGGCCTCAAAAGAGGCTTGTTGCTTTCATCAAAAATGCACACAATTACATATGCTTTACATATGAATGTAACTTCTTTATTATTTCAGATTTAAAGTCTGAAAAGATTTTTTTTTGTTATTAAAATTGAGAAATGCCAAATTATGGACAGGTTTTTTTTTCGTGCTTTTGTCATCAAAGTTAAAATTATTAAATGAATTCATAATTATAGCATAAAACATTGAAGTTCTGAAATAATGTATTGTATCGTGATTGTGATTTATGACATAATCATGCCTTTTTAAACAAAAAATTGCATAGAATTGCAGTTATAATCTTATCAGTTTTATAATTTCCCATTTAAAGGCACTAATCTATAAATTCTGGTTGTTGTCATTGTCTTATTTTTAGTTTTTTTGTCAGACATCACGATTGTGTCATGAATCATATCCAAAATAAAAACATAATGAGATAAAAAGTCATAATCATGGCATAAGAAGGATTATTATTATATATATAATTATGATTATATGACAATATGGCATTAATAGCCTATGTTTTTTAAACAAAAAATTGCATTATCATATATATATATATATTATTTTATTGTATTATTGTATTAAACACAGCTTGGAGTTGTTACTTATAGTTTTAAAATTGCACATTTACATGTGCCAGTCTATGATTTTTTTGCTGTTGTTCATAAGAAAATGCCAAAACTTAATGAAAATAAAATAAATGAAAATGAAATGAAATATAAAAAATAACGTATTTTATTTGAGCAGCTTTTATCATTTTTATTTAGTTTAACCTGGGATGTACTACAAATTAAAATACAAATTAATAATTAATAAACCATAGCCTAATAATAAAACTAAAAAACAATTTGACAAAATCAAAATGATAAAAACTTCAACTTAATATAAAAACCAATCTAAAATAAGACCACAGACGTGTAATAGTACCTCAGTGCTGCCAGAA
Organism: Gymnocypris eckloni scoliostomus; assembly: GCA_027564155.1. NCBI lineage: Eukaryota > Metazoa > Chordata > Actinopteri > Cypriniformes > Cyprinidae > Gymnocypris > Gymnocypris eckloni. The sequence continues at coordinate 457,977 of CM050433.1, read as the reverse complement.
TAGGCCTCGCTCTGCTTCTGACAGTAATAGAGTCTCAGCTTGACTTGATCTCAGTTTTGTCCTGTAAAGAGTAACGAGTTTTCTTAATGTCCACTTCATTTCTCTGTGTATCAGCGGTGTCTGCTGGTCTTTATCTTTTTCCTCCTAAGCCAATTCACCTTGTTAGCGGCCGATCTCGGGAAATATGATTTGCTCTCTTGCACACGCGGCTATATTTCAGGCCGGATCGGGCAGGTGGCTGTAAAGTATGGGCCCCTTCACCGAGGCCCCTAAACAAGGCCGGCACCGGAGCAGCGGGGGTTAATGAAACGCTGCTCCTTCTTTAATTGAAAAAGAGAGCGAGGCGGCCGCGCTCGTGTTATGGCCGGTAATAAGTGGCTCTCCGAGATGAACGGTTCACCTGCGTGGAGGTTAATGAAGATCCACACGTGCTGTGCTCGGTCTGGGCATGAGGGTTAACTATCCCCCCCGCTACCCCTGCCCTGAACCCCGCCCCGTGTGATGAGGAGATGTTCATCTGGAGAAGGACGAGATAAGCATGGACAGACTGGACTCCGGGTGACCAGCGGATTCTGGAACCGTGAGACTCAATGTGTTATATTAACGTCTAAAATGAGTACGCTTCAGAAACATTTACTCTATTTAAAACTGTGTTTGGTTTGATGTGCTGTTGGCAGTCCAGTTCATTTCGGTTCATTTGAATGAACCGAGTCGAATAAACGATTCACCAATCAGCATTTTTGTTGTAGCAAAGCTAAATTAATTTGATTTCATTTTATAAATAGCATGTATTTCAGTTACATTATTGTTATTACATCATTGTGAGATTAAATGACAAAACTTTGAATTAAAAAGTTATAATTATAATATAGTTGAAATGATGAGATAAGAAACATAATTGAGTCAAAATATGACAAAAAGACAGTTATATGAGAAAAAGTCGATATTAACGAAAAAAATTAATTATGAGATTCAATTTTGAAATTATGAGATGAGAAGTCGTCATAATTAAATTCAGATTATGATATTAAAACAACTGGGAAATAAAAAGCTGAAATACTGACAAAGTCGGTTATGAGAGAAAAAGTTATTTTCATATACAGTTACAGTTATGAGATACTAAATCATAATTATGAGATTCATGTCAAAGTTATGAGACATGAAGTCACAGTTATGACATTAAAAGTCAAAATTATGAGATACTGATTTATAATTACGGTATTAAAAGTCATAATTATGAACTGAAAAAAATCGAAATTATGATGTACATAATAATTATGAGATTAAGTGTCAAAATTATGAGAGAAATCATAAATATGACATAAAAGTCGAAATTGTGACATAAAAACATAAGTATGACAAAATAATGACAAACTCTGAATTATGAGATAAAATAAATTATGACAAACAAATCATCTAAATTATGAGATACTGATTCATAATTACGGTATTAAAAGTCATAATTATGATCTTTAATTATGATGTACTTCATAACTATGAGATTAATTGTCAAAATTATGAGAATGAGAGAAATCATAAATATGACATAAAAAGTGTCGAATTGTGACATAAAAAAGTATGACAAAACAATGACAAACTCTGAATTATGATATAAAAGAAATTGACCAAAAAACAAAAATCGAGATTATGAGATACTGATTCATAATTATGAGATTAGCCATATCTATAAATGTCAAAGTTATGAGATAAGTTATGACAAAAACGTAAGCATGATTCATAATTATGAGATTAGAAGTCAAAATATGATAATATAAAGTCAATTATGATGCAAAATATTTGTAATGTCATGATGACTTTTGTGTCATGATTTCTACTTTTTGTCATAATTTCGATATAATTATGACTTGCATAGTATCTCATAATTTTGACTTATAATTGGTCATAATTATGATTGACCAAAACGTGTTTTTCCCTCATGTGGCAGAAATTGGCTTCTATAGAATCTGATATCTCAGTCGTTCCTCATTCAGGTAGACAGAGCTGTGCTTTCTCAACTGTCAGCTACAGAGAATATAGTTTTACCAAAGATGGCCAAAGAGTGAACGGACTTTTGCCATAACAACTTTAAATGATGAGTAGCTTGTATTTCGCTGCAGGTCAGTTTGTATGGAGAGTACAGAGACAGATGTTCAGTACAGATTTCTTCCACTGATTGGTCCATATTGTGGTCGGTTGCCAATCTCTGATGACTGTGTGCCAAAAATCTTTCATCTTTCCCCTTTATCCATTGGCATTGCAGCTGAATGAGATGCTGCAGCTCAAGACTTGAGCGACGGCCAAAAGAACAATCACGCTTTTAGCTGAGAAAAAAACAAGGAAAACACGTTTATTAATGAATTGCATTGTGGTCGCCCGAAATGGAGCTGCTCTGAGACTCGTTTGGCCAATTACGCCACACTCCCATTTAGTTTTACTCATCTAAAAAGTTGATTTGATGGCGAGAAGAGCTTCTAATATCACACCATCCCATCTACTGGCATCATTTATTCATGGGCAGGAATGCACTCGAGACATTAGTAATTACGACGCATGGGTCGTGCTTTATTTTCTGGCGTATAAAACCACTCCAGAGGAGGAAACACTTCCTCATTAGCCGCTGGCTCTATTTCCTCCGGTGGATTCTGCACACGATCATTTATTCATGCAGAAGCCCTCATCATCTCCTCATCAGCAGGACACACACCTTAAAACACTTCAGGGGGAGCGCAGAAGAGCTGCTGGTGATGAAGATGATGAGGAGGGTGTGAAAACCACTCAGATGGACCCCAGGGAAGGGCGGCACTTTAGTCCTGCTGCAGTGACACTATTGAAATGATAATAGAGTTTATGAACCGACCTGAGACTGAGTCTTTCTTAAAGGAATAGATCACCAGAAACGAGCATTATAGATTCATACGTTCTGTCTTCCATGAAATTCATGCTGTAATTTTTTTGTACAGTGAAATTAAATTGTGATCCGGTCTAGTAGAAGGTATCCGAGTTATACATGTGATATTTACATTTATTCAATTAACAGATGCTTTTTATTTATCTGAAGCAACTTACAAATGATGAACATCAAAAGCAATAATTGAAACATTTGAAGTTTCGATAAACAGCTTCTACACGTTTTCCATTAATTTGCCATTATTTTAAGAAACTTTATGATGTTTTTGATCAGCTCCAAACTTGACTGGACTTTACAAAAGTCTTATTCTGTGGTTGGATTGGTTGTGATGTAAAGAAATGTTATTATTATTATTATTATAGTTTATATAATGTAACATGGAGTATATAATTTGTATTTATTATTTGTTTATTTTAACATTCATTCTGTGAGACTGCCTCCAAAATGTGGATTATTCTTTGTTTTTGTTTTTTTAATTTTAATTAGTATTATTATAGTTTATATAATGTTTTACAATATGATGTGTAGTATGTCATTTTTATTTATGGTTTATTTTAAAATTCATTCTGTGAGACTGTATGCAGAATGTGGGTTATTCTTTTATTTTCGTTATTATTATTATTATTATAGAAGATATAAATATTATATCATATTTTATGTGTGTATTTATTTATTTAGAGACTACACGTAGGATGTGGATTATTTGTACTATTATTATATATTTTATTTATTAATACTAGTGTAGTTTATGTGTTTTATAATATTATGTATTAATTAATTAAATTATTTATTTCCTTTCTTGTGTATGTTGTACTTGGAGTCCAACGCCACTTTTCCTCAGCAGGGTGATAAAGATAAAGTATAAAGTCAATGGATGGCGAATGACTTCTGTTGAGGTTTTTAAATCTCTCCGAGGCTCGTATCATTATTCACCTGCGTTTCTTGATTTGAGGACAGACAGAAGCACCAGTGCGGTGATGTACAGCACACTATTAAAAGTGTTCGGGGGCTCTGGGCAGATCCTAACACTATCCTGCAGTTCCTCAGAGAGGAGAGAGAAACTAACAGGTTTTTATCTGACCTCATCTGGGATGAGCTTCTCAATTAAATATGAATGGAAGTGTGAAATTCCCCCGGTGTCTCGGAAGCGTGAGTGTTCTGGAAGAGTATCACACTTTTTCTATTAAGTGTTTTGTGTATTTGTAGGTTAACGTTCACCCAGCCGAATCAGCAGAGGATCAGTTCAACATGTGAACTCTTCCAGATCAGCAGAGGATCAGTTCAACGTGTGAACTCTTCCAGATCAGCAGAGGATCAGTTCAACATGTGAACTCTTCCAGATCAGCAGAGGATCAGCTCAACGTGTGAACTCTACTCGATCAGCAGAGGATCAGCTCAACATGTGAACTCCTCCAGATCAGCTCAACATGTGAACTCCTCCAGATCAGCTCAACATGTGAACTCCTCCAGATCAGCTCAACATGTGAACTCTTCCAGATCAGCAGAAGATCAGCTCAACATGCGAACTCTTCCGGATCAGCAGAGGATCAGCTCAACATGTGAACTCTTCCATATAAGCAGAGGATCAGCTCAACATGTGAACCCTTCCAGATCAGCAGAAGATCAGCTCAACATGCGAACTCTTCCAGATCAGCAGAGGATCAGCTCAACACGTGAACTCTTCCAGATCAGCAGAGGATCAGCTCAACATGTGAACTCTTCCGGATCAGCAGAGGATCAGCTCAACATGTGATCTCTTCCGGATCAACAGAGGATCAGCTCAACATGTGAACTCTTCCAGATCAACAGAGGATCAGCTCAACATGTGAACTCTTCCAGATCAACAGAGGATCAGCTCAACATGTGAACTCTTCCATATCAGCAGAGGATCACCTCAACGTTTGAACCCTTCCAGATCAGCAGAGGATCAGCTCAACATGTGAACTCTTCCGGATCAGCAGAGGATCAGCTCAACATGTGATCTCTTCCAGATCAACAGAGGATCAGCTCAACATGTGAACTCTTCCGGATCAGCAGAGGATCAGCTCAACATGTGATCTCTTCCAGATCAACAGAGGATCAGCTCAACATGTGAACTCTTCCAGATCAACAGAGGATCAGCTCAACATGTGAACTCTTCCAGATCAACAGAGGATCAGCTCAACATGTGAACTCTTCCATATCAGCAGAGGATCACCTCAACGTTTGAACCCTTCCAGATCAGCAGAGGATCAGCTCAACATGTGAACTCTTCCGGATCAGCAGAGGATCAGCTCAACATGTGATCTCTTCCAGATCAACAGAGGATCAGCTCAACATGTGAACTCTTCCATATCAGCAGAGGATCAGCTCAACATGTGAACTATTCCAGATCAGCAGAGGATCAGCTCAACGTGTGAACTATTACAGATCAGCAGAGGGTCAGTTCAACATGTGAACTATTACAGATAAGCAGGGATCAGCTCAACATGTGAACTATTACAGATAAGCAGGGATCAGCTCAACATGTGAACTATTCCAGATCAGCAGAAGATCAGCTCAACGTGTGAACTATTACAGATCAGCAGAGGGTCAGTTCAACATGTGAACTATTACAGATAAGCAGGGATCAGCTCAACATGTGAACTCTTCCATATCAGCAGAGGATCACCTCAACGTTTGAACCCTTCCAGATCAGCAGAGGATCAGCTCAACATGTGAACTCTTCCGGATCAGCAGAGGATCAGCTCAACATGTGATCTCTTCCAGATCAACAGAGGATCAGCTCAACATGTGAACTCTTCCATATCAGCAGAGGATCAGCTCAACATGTGAACTATTCCAGATCAGCAGAAGATCAGCTCAACGTGTGAACTATTACAGATCAGCAGAGGGTCAGTTCAACATGTGAACTCTTCCAGATAAGCAGGGATCAGCTCAACATGTGAACTCTTCCAGATCAACAGAGGATCAGTTCAACGTGTGAACTCTTCCAGATCAGCAGAAGATCAGCTCAACATGTGAACTCTTCCAGATCAGCAGAGGATCAGTTCAACATGTGAACTCTTCCAGATCAGCAGAAGATCAGCTCAACATGTGAACTCTTCCAGATCAGCAGAGGATCAGCTCAACATGTGAACTCTTCCAGATCAGCAGAAGATCAGCTCAACATGTGAACTCTTCCAGATAAGCAGAGGATCAGCTCAACATGTGAACTCTTCCAGATCAGCAGAGGATCAGCTCAACATGTGAACTCTTCCGGATCAGCAGAGGATCAGCTCAATCAGTTCAGCTTTCCTGATTAACAGTAAGGATCAGCTCATCACATGTTCATTTCTTTTCTAGATTGATTTTAAATTAACTTTACTAAAAATATAAAATTTTGTCATACTAAGTCATAATTTTGAGATCAAATGACAAAATTATGAGATAAGAAGTCATAATGTTATAAAAAGTTAAACAGTGACAAAAGGTCGTTATGATATAAAAATAAATCAATTATGAGTTTTAAAGTCTTAATTATAAGAATAAAAGACAAATTATGAGATAAAAGGTCAAATATGAAATAAAAAATGTATTATTATGTAAAAGTTCATAATTATGAGATATGTCAATTATGAGATAAGAACTAATAATTTGGTTATAAAGTCATTGTGACATTTAGAAAAGTAAATTATGAGACATTAAGTCATAGTTATGAGAAAGCCAAATTATGAGATGAAAAATATGACATAAGAATGATGAGATTACTCTAAATGTCAAAATTATGAGATAAATCAAAATTATGATATAAAAATTTGAAATAATGACAAAAGGTCTGTTATGAGAGAAAAAGTTCATACAAAGTTGTGCAATTTTTTTTAAAGTATGCCTGAACGTCCACGCTTAAATCTAACCATCAGTGCGGCATAAGCAGATTGTACATGTACTAAATGTACATATTTTACATAGTTGCATTTAAAAAAAAAAAAAAATTATGAGTTGTATGCAGTAATTAGTGCAAAAACATACGATTTGTAGAAAAAAAGTACGCATGAGGGTCCACACCATAACCTATTCATCAGTCATGCATAAGCAGATTCTAATTAATAGTAAATATTTTACATTTTTCATATAAATTTGCATGTTGTGATTTCTCATGCATTTTTCGTATAAATTCACATGCTGTGATTTCGCATGCATTTTTCGTATAAATCACTAGAATTACTTTGGCCTTGTTCCATTACAAAAGTTTTATTTCTTACCTCATCAGGTCAAGATACACACGTGATTGGCTCATTATCTCATCCTCTATTCAAGCCTGCACTGAAATCTCTGTTTCTCTCATTTGGTAATGAGTCTTGAATAAATACACAACGTTTACTCTGCCGTGCCAGAGAGGAGCTCTCGTTAACCTGGATAGTTAATGAGAAGCCAGAGACTGAGATTACAGGATCAGAAAAGACGCTTCGTTAAACACGGCTTTATCAGTGTTACTGACACTCACGAGCGCAGCATGACTTATTATCTGTAGAGTCTCCGAGCCTGTCTGCTGCTGATACACAGGTTAAATGTGTTATCAAATAAAATAATTACCCAGCATTCCACACCTCACGTATCTGATCGCTGTTTTCTTTGAGGGCCTAGAAAGTTTTCATTAGTGGAGCTGATTGCCTGTACTTAGCTTTTTATGTCATAATGATTACATCATTGATCTTTTATTTTGACTTAAATTCTCAAAATGATGACTTAGTATCTCATATTTATGACTTTTCGTAATAATGACTACAAAATGAATATTTTGAGAAAATATTTTCTAAATTATGAATTGTTCCTCATTACAACTTTTCATAACCACTTTCATCAGGTCACTACTTGATTGGCTCATTATCTCATTTCAACTTTTTATGTAATAATTAGGATTTTATAATTTTGGCATATAATCTTATAATTATGAATTTTGACTTCACAATTTTGACATTTCATATTTATGACTTTATCTCATAATTTGCCTTTTTTTCTCGTAATTATGACTTAATGTCTCATAATTTGTTTTTTTATTGTTGTGACTTTTTATCTCATATATTTTTACTTTTTGTCATTATTTCAACTTTTATATCTTAATTATGACTATTTATATTATCTTTGACTTTTCATCTCATAATTTGACTTTCATTCTCATAATTATGACTTAATGTCTCATAATTTACTTTTTTAATGTCATAATGATTGTTTCTCTCATAGTTTTGACATTTTTATTATATTGACTTTTTATTTAATTTCTGACTTTTTATCTCATAATTTGACTTTCATTCTCATAATTATGACTTAATGTCTCATAATTTACTTTTTATTATTGTGACTTAATCTCATAACTTTTGACTTTTTGTCATTATTTCAACTTTCATGCCTTAATTATGACTATTTATATCATCTTTATGACTTTTTATTTCATAATTTGACTTTCATTCTCATAACTATGACTTAATGTCTCATCATTACTTGTTTTATCTCATAATGTTGACATTTTTCTGATATCGACTTTTTATATAATAATTATAACATTTTATCTCATTTATGACTTTTATTCTTGTAATTATGAATAATGACTCTCATAATTTACTTTCATATGTTGTGACTTTATCTCATAATTCAATATTTTTGTCTTAATTTCATGACTTTTATATCATAATTATGACTTTTATTTAACATTTATATTTTATCTCATAAATTGTACTTTTTATCTCATGGTAATGACATAATTATATCTCATAATTATTACTTTTGATTATTGTGACTTTTAATCTCAGAACTTTTGACTTTTGTCATTATTTCTTTTTATCTCATAATTATGACTATTTATATCATCTTTATGACTTTTTATTTCATAATTTGACTTTCATTCTCATAACTATGACTTAATGTCTCATCATTACTTGTTTTATCTCATAATGTTGACATTTTTCTGATATCGACTTTTTATATAACAATTTTAACATTTTATCTCATTTTTGACTTTTATTCCGTAATTATGACGTAATGTCTCATAATTTACTTTTAAATGTTGTGACTTTTTCTCACATAACATTTAATATTTTGTCCTTATTTCAACTTTTATATCATAATTATGACTTTTTATTTAATATTTATGACATTTTATCTCATAATTCGACTTATCTCATAGTAATGACTTAATGTCCTCATAATTTACTTTTTATTATTGTGACTTTTATCTCATAACTGTTGACTTTTGTCATTATTTTGACTTTCATGCATAATAATTATAACTATTTATATCATCTTTATGACTTTTATTTCATAATTTGACTTGTCTCATTCTCATAACTTGTGACTTAATGTCTCATAACATTACTTGTTTTGTCTCATAATGTTGACATTTTTATCTAAAATAGACTTTTTATTTAACAATTATGACATTTTATCTCATAATTGACTTTATTCTCGTAATTAATGACTAATGTCTCATAATTTACTTTTAAATGTTGTGACTTTTCTCACATAACATTCAATATTTTGTCCTTATTTCAACTTTTATATCATAATTATGACTTTTTATTTAATATTTATGACATTTTATCTCATTTATGACTTTATCTCATAGTAATGACTTAATGTCTCATGATTTACTTTTTATTATTGTGACTTTTTCTCACATAACATTTAATATTTTGTCCTTATTTCAACTTTTATATCATAATTATGACTTTTTATTTAATATTTATGACATTTTATCTCATAATTCGACTTATCTCATAGTAATGACTTAATGTCTCATAATTTACTTTTTATTATTGTGACTTTTATCTCATAACTTGTGACTTTTTGTCATTAAATGTTCCTGCATTAGAAATGTTATTTGATTGAAATGCATTAGACAAAAAACATTAGGAGAGATTGGTGTTTTATGGGAGGAGACTGTCTCTGAACGAGGTCTCGACCTGTTAATTAAGCTGTGTTGTTTAATTTATATTTCAGCTGCTAATTGCTCTGCAGCAGATTGTAATTACTACCTCTGACATCTACTGTCTGCCTGTCCAATATTTGTCAGGAACAAATCAATATTTTATCATTTTTCCATATTACTTGGTGTCCGGTTAGAAGCATTAAAGAAATAGTTCCGCTTCATGAAATTGTTCAAAATATCGTCTTATATCAAAATATCTGGTCAATTATTCCTTTTAAGACAGAAAGTTGTTTATCATTCATAGTTGTTTACATTGCATGTAATTTTGAATATGAATTACTATAAGAAACAGTATGAAGTTCGTCAAGTGTGAGGCGAGCAGATCAGTGTTTAATGTTGACAGTGGCAGAAAGCTGCTACAGACGCTCATTATTCTCTCGTTATCTCAGTGTTATCTTAACGATATCACACTGTTGCTGTGCTAATCATCTAAGTGCATGTTGCATCATTAAACGGATTTGCTTCATCAATGAAGCTACGCAGAGGAAAGAAAACTCTCCGATGTTTCTCCTAAGAAAAATATGTGTTCATAACAAATCTTAATAACGCTTCAAACTTCACTATGCCTTTCATAATAAGTCTGAAATATCAAAATACCCCAAACCTTTATCTCAGATGTTTCTCATAAAATACCTTCCGATAAATAAAATATGTCTCAAATGAGTCACTACTTTATTATTTATTTTTCTGACATAAAAGTCAAAATAGTGATGTAAAAAGTCAAATTGAGATTAAAAGTCATAAATATGACATAGATCAAAAAATATGAAATAAAAAGTCAAAACATAAAAAAACTATGACAAGCAAAGTTGAATTTGACATTAAAGTCGTAACTAAGAACTGATATAAAACTGCTATAATGTAAAAACTGATATAAAAAGTACACATTTTTATTTCATTTATGAATCAGTTTTGACATGTTATTTTCTGACATATTACATGTCAACCAAGTTATGACGTAAAGGCACAATTTTGAAAAAAAAATTTAATTGATAAATTAAGACATAAGAGTAAACATTTAGATAAGAATTATGGCACAAAAAGATGAAATTCTGATGTTAAAAGTTTTTGTTTTATTTGTGTATCAACTTTGTGTCAGAACTTTTGCCAAAAATACCTTCAAATAAATAAAATATGACTATTTGTGATTTATTTTTCTGACATAAAAGTCAAAATTGTGAGATAAAAATATGAAATTGATAAAAAGTCAAAACTTAAAACCCATAAATATGACACAAAATATGAAATCATGACAAAAGTAAAGATTAACTTTATAAAGGTCTAATGACGTTATTTTTCTTTTCTAAAGGCGTTTTCTTACAAGGAAGTATTTGTGATTGTCATGAGAAGTAGATAAGATGTGTCCAAAAGAGTTTAAACTCAGAATATGAGCCGCACACTTTGTTTTATGTGTTGAAGGTTGATCATTTGCTGTCTGTGTGTTTGTCAAAGGCCTGAATGCTGTGTCAACAAGACAGTGCAGCATAACACACACACACACACACACACACACATACACATACAGACACACACACACACACACACACACACACACACACACACACACAGACACACACACACACACACACACACACACACACACACACACACACACACACACACACACACACACACACACACGCACGCACACACACACACACATACACACACACACACACACACACACACACACACACACAGTCACACACACACACACACACACACACACACACACAGAAGCAGCGCAGGAATGTGATAAGACATAAAACACACACAGAGCTGCTGAATCAATCATCTATTAGAGACTGCACACACACACACACACACACACACACACACACAATAACAGTCATTGTCCGGCTGGATGTGTCCGTGTCGTCAGAGGTTATAAAAGATCATCAGTTTGAACACAAAACTAATATTTATCCAGGAACATTTTGAGTTAATTTCAGAGAGCCGTGGGCTGCTTTCACACTCTGCACTGTTTGATTAGGTGCCATTAACTCATGACTATTTTTTTGTTTGAATAATTTATCTCATTCTAAATATTTTAAAGTGATTAAAAATGACTATGTGCTTTAGAAATACTACATTTCTAATTTGCATGAGATGTTTCTGAAGTCACGATTAACTTACAGCAGCAATAAAGGCCTTAAAGGGACAGTTCATGCTAAAATAATAATAGCCTACATTTATAAGACACTAAGTCATAATTATGAAACAAAAGTCCAAATTGACAAAAGGTTATGATAATAAGTCATAATCAACACATAAAAGTTTAGATTTTTGTCATAATTTTGACTGTCATTTACTCTGCCTCATATTAAAGCTCATACCTGCCACATAAGATAAAGAAATATGGGTTGGTAAGGAATCATTTTGACATAAATATTCATAATTACACTGTAAAAAAGTATTATTCAAACTTTAGTATTATTTTATGAGAAATTTTCTGCTTCAGAATTTCTTGTTTGATTCAGTGTTGCTTGCTGTCATTTTGAGTTTATTGTATATAAATCGAAATCATTAAATAAAAAGTCATAATTGCCATAATAATACAATTAAATGTTAAAATTGGCAAAGTTATTAAGTAAAATGCCATTATGACATATGATTAATTCACACATAAAAATAGATTTTAGTCCTAATTATGAAATGAAATGTTAAAATTGACATAAAAACATGAAATTAAAAAGTTTATCACATAAAAAGTAATAACTGTAACATACAAAATTGTCATAATTTTGACTTTGTATGAAATAAAAAGCAGAAAAACAATTATGACATAAGTCAAAATTGACAGAGGTCGAAGTTGAGAAGAACTGAGAAAGAAAAAAGACAAAACAATTATGACTTTTAATAATTATGGCTTTCGTGTTTGTGTGTGTGTTTGTGCGTGCGTGAGTGCGTGCGTGTTTGTGTGTGTGTGCGTGCGTGCGTGCGTGCGTCCGTGTGTGTCAGTCAGTGTGATGCATGAGTACATGTTCACCAGGTTAGATGAGAAACAGGGATCAGAGAACAGATGCTATATCACAGTTTCCACCAAAATGTTCAGCAACACATCTGTGTTCAAAATTGATAATAATCAGAAATGTTTCTTGAGCAGTATATTATTATGATTTCTGAAGATCATGTGACACTGAAGACTGCAGTAATGATGCTGAAAATACAGCTGCGCATCACAGAAATTAAATTATATCACTGTTTTAAATTATAATATTTCACCATTTTCTATGTGTAATTTTGATCAAATAAATGCAGCCTTGATGAGCAGAAGACATTAAAATTCTTTCTGACCACAGATGATTGAATGATAGTGTAGTGCACATATACACATTGGTAGTTAAAGCCGAAGTAATCTGAATCAGTCCGAACAGTAATACGTTTATTTCAGATGGTCAAAGTAAAGATTTGAAGACATCCTGCAGTTGAGCTGAATGGCGCCACTAACGCATGGTTTCTCTCGGGCTGAAGCAGCACACGGATGAGTGTTTCTGTCTCTGATGAACGAGCGTGGCTGTGATCGACGCTACTCATCTTCTGCACGTGGAAATGAATCCCAGGGAACGCGCTGGTCAGTCTGCTGCTTAGCAACCGCATCCCTCCCTCACACACACACACACACACAGAGACACACACACACACACACACACACACACACACACACACACACACACACACACACACACACACACACACACACACACACACACACACACACACACACACACAGAGACACACACACACACACACACACACACACAGACACACACACACACACACACACAGACACACACACACGGGTCTCACACCCGCTGACCTCTGAGCCATACATCAAACACACAGCGGTCATCTCCACATATAATGTCCCATTCATCTGACCCACGCTTCAGCCGTACACTTCTGCTCATTTCACCTCGACATCCCACAACAACGTCTGGACTCTTCTCCTCTTTCTTTCTCTTCACACCTGAAATACACACTTTCCTCGTTGTCTACTGACATTAAACAGTTGTCAACGTTTGCTAGTTTTATATTATATAGATATAAAAAATATATTCAAATATTATATATTATTATATTTCATTATATTTACAAATATATATATGTGACCCTGGACCATAAAACCAGCCACAAGGGTAATTACTTTTTTAGGTTTATGCATCATCTGAAAGCTGAATAAACAATCTTTCCATTGATGTATGGTTTGTTATGATCGGACAATATTTGAAAATCTGGAATCTGAGGGTGCAAAAAAATCTAAATATTGAGAAAATCATCTTTAAAGTTGTCCAAATGAAGTTTTTAGTAATGCATATTATTAATCAAAAATTAAGTTTTAATATATTTACGGTAGGAAATGTACAAAATATGGAACATGATCTTAATATCTAATGATATTTGGCATAAAAGAGAAATGTATTATTTTGACCCATACAATGTATTTGTATATGTAAGTGACAAAACAAGACATTAGAAAATACATTAATCACATTAAAAACCACAATTATGTTTAAAAAATTATTATAACATAAAAATAAAAACTACGGCATAAAAAGAATATTATATTTATGTTGTATTTTTTATTCCCTGAAATTAATAAATTATAAAAAACTACATAAATATAAAAAACACAACAGAAACTAATTCTAAATATGAATTAAAGGTATTTACAAGGGGGCATATTTATATGGTGCATAGTATATGACTTTATATGATATATTGTGATAAACAAACACGCACAGATGGACTCGTAATCAAATATGAATGAATATGTTTTGTCAGTCATGTCTCATATGGACAGAATGTGTTTCTACAGTACAGTACGAGGCAGTACAGTACGAGACAGTACAGTACGAGACAGTACAGTACCAGACAGTACAGTACGAGACAGTACAGTACCAGACAGTACAGTACGAGACAGTACAGTACGAGACAGTACAGTACGAGACAGTACAGTACGAGACAGTACAGTACGAGGCAGTACAGTACGAGGCAGTACAGTACGAGACAGTACAGTACGAGACAGTACAGTACCAGACAGTACAGTACGAGACAGTACAGTACGAGACAGTACAGGCAGTACAGTACGACAGTACAGGCACGAGGCAGGTACAGTACGAGGCAGTACAGTACGAGGCAGTACAGTTTGAGACGGCACAGTACAGACGCACGAGACAGTACAGTACGAGACAGTACAGTACGAGGCAGTGCACAGGCAGTACGAGGCAGTACAGTACGAGGCAGTACAGTTTGAGACAGTACAGTACGAGACAGTACAGTACGAGACAGTACAGTACGAGACAGTACAGTACGAGGCAGTACAGTACGAGGCAGTACAGTACGAGGCAGTACAGTACAGTACGAGACAGTACAGTACGAGACAGTACAGTACGAGACAGTACAGTACGAGGCAGTACAGTACGAGACAGTACAGTACGAGACAGTACAGTACGAGGCAGTACAGTACGAGACAGTACAGTACGAGACAGTACAGTACGAGGCAGTACAGTACGAGACAGTACAGTACGAGGCAGTACAGTACGAGGCAGTACTGCGTATTATCGCAGTCTTTTGTCTGTTTGTTTCTGTGAATGTTGTTCAGTGTGATCTTTGATTTTGTGGAAGATCATAACTCTTTCTGCTCCACTAAACTGATCTTTAATTCTCCCTGCTGCTGAGATTGATGAGTTTTTTATAATTATTCCCTTTGCAGCCTCTTTAACTTTTCATGAGAGAGCAGTTTCACAGCTTTTATTGTGTTCTGTGGAGAAGTGAGATATCAGATATTGATATTTGTGTGTGTGTTTATTTGATTATATGTATAGTTACACTTTTTGTTTATATGTGTGTGTTTAAAAAATGTGTGTGTGTGTGTCTCTGTGTAATCTTTTCTGTCTGTGTGTGTGTGTTGTGTGTGTTTTTCTGTCTGTCTGTTGTTATGATTTGTCTGTGTCTTCTGTGTGTGTGTTTCTGTGTTCTATGTGTGTGTTCTTATATGTCTCTGTATATTGCTGTATGTGTGTGTGTGTGTGTGTGTGTGTGTGTGTGTCTATATCTGTGTGTCTGTCTCTGTGTGTCTGTAATGTGTTGTTTTTGTTCTA
>CM050433.1:427022-429522 GCA_027564155.1 Gymnocypris eckloni scoliostomus | reverse complement strand
GAATGAACCGAATGCAGTGAAATTCATATGAAACTTAATTTAATAAATGCAGCAGAAGTATTTTCATAATGTTTAATGTTTTATAGTTATCATCATAAATTCTAAATAAGTTTATTTAGTCTGACAGTGATTTGCTAATATGGTTTCCACATGCAAATTAGTTTTTGCATGACCAAGTGGATTAACTAACAAATGTGATTGGCTGAGATGATTAAGAAGCGATGTGATTGGCTGAGATGATTAAGAAGCGATGTGATTGGCCGAGACAGTCCTGGCCTGATCATGTGATCAAGTTTCAGTCTGATTACACTCTTTTGTGTGTTTATCACTGACGGTGATGTTGTTTTGACTCGTTTTATTTTCAATGTACGACCTCTAAAAGCGAAAGCAAACATGTTAAAACTATAGCAGCATGTTAAAGACTTAGTTTTGTAAAATACAGCATGACACTTTCAATATTCTGCATGTTTGTAAATTATCATGCAAAACACAGTTAAGTCTAAACTTAATTGTGATCACATGTACCATGTGATAAAAACTTAATTTTGATTAGTAATATGCATTGCTAAGAACAACTTTAAAGGTGATTTTCTCAATATTTAGATTTTTTTGCACCCTCAGATTCCTGATTTACAAATATTGTTCAATCATAACAAACCATACATCAATGGAAATATTATTTATTCAGCTTTCAGATGATGCATAAATCTCAATTTGAACAAATTGACACTTATGACTGGTTTTGTGCTCCAGGGTCATATATATATAAATATATATTAGTGCTGGTGTTAATCGCATCCAAAATAAAAGTTTTTGTTTATATAATATATCTGTGTGTGTTGTGTATATTTATTATGTATATATAAATACACACACATGCATGTGTATATATATATATATTTAAGAATAATATAATATATATAATATAATATAATAATAATTTAAGAAAAAAATATTTTAATATTTATAAATATTGAAAATCATGTGAATATAAATATATGCATGTTAATACATGTAAATATTTTCAAAATATATACTGTATGTGTGTGTCTTTATATATACATAATAAATATACACAGTACACACACATATATTATATAAACAAAACCTTTATTTTGGATGCAATTATCACCAGCACTAATATAAATATAAATATATATGTGTGTGTGCGTGTGTGTGCGTGTGTGTGTGTGCGTGTGTGCGTGCGTGTGTGCGTGTGTGTGTGTGTGCGTGTGTATATATATATATATTTGATACTTTTAAAATACTTTTATTAATCAAGGATACAATAAATGTATCAAAAGTGATAGTAAAGACAGTAATAATGTTACAAAATATTCTGGAAAATAATCCTGAAAAATTAAATGTATCAGTTTCCACAAAATATTGAGCAGCACAACTGTTTTCAACATTGATAATAATCAGAAATGTTTCTTGAGCAGTATATTATTATGATTTCTGAAGATCATGTGACACTGAAGACTGCAGTAATGATGCGTCCAGAAATAAATGACACATTCTCATAGAAAACTGATATTTTGAACAGTAATCATTTATGATCAAATAAATGCAGCTCATGAGAAGTAATGTGTGCATGTTCTGTGTGTCTTGTGTTGATGTTGATGTTTAGTTTCTTCACTCTTTATCATCTGTATATCGTTTCTCTCCAGAGAGTGCTTCTGTCGAATACACGTCTTCTTTAGATTATATCTGTCTTTATTTCCATCTTCTGCAGCAGATCTCGACTTTCACTCAAGAATCATTTCAGTGGAGTTTAATCCTGACTTTCTTCTTCTTTTAATGTAAGATGTTTCCATGATGGTGATGCTTTCAGATCGAACAAACAAATAAACATCAGACGTGTCTCACATGTGCCAGTTATTATATTTTTGCACATGACATTATGATTTATTTCGTCTGTTTGCGGTCCAGCGCTTAAAGCAGATTTATCTGCGGATGCAGAC
The DNA here is from genome assembly GCA_027564155.1 of Gymnocypris eckloni scoliostomus. Taxonomy (NCBI): domain Eukaryota; kingdom Metazoa; phylum Chordata; class Actinopteri; order Cypriniformes; family Cyprinidae; genus Gymnocypris; species Gymnocypris eckloni. The sequence goes on along the minus strand of CM050433.1, from coordinate 427,558 downwards.
TAATGGCCGTCAGAAATATTCCTGAAGCAATCGTTTTAGCCGTGTTTTGTTTACAGTTATCATAAATCAGCTTATATGCTGATGATATCTGTGAGGAAAGTTCAATACTTCACCATTACAGAACGTCACGTGACGATGTTTGAGTAGAAACGTCCTTCTGAGCGTGATTTAAAACGTCACTCAAGAAGAACAACACGAGTGATATGTTATTGATAATCCATGTGCGGAGGAAGAGAAAACATTGATCACCGTTTTTATATTCTGATGCCATAATGGCATATCCCATCATGCACTTCACCCATCATGCTTTACATTAAAATACAGCAACACAAAACAAGCAGCAACACATGCACACATTGTCTTTTGTGTTAAATATAAAGACACGCATGATGTTGATTGTGTTAAAGTTAGTTACGTGTCCTGCGGTCAGAACGCGTGTCTTCTTTGACCTTTGACCTTTGTTCCTAAAAAGAGAGGTCAAAGTTCAAACAGAATGATGTAACAGCACATGGGATCAGCGAGTACGAAGGTGCACA
>CM050433.1:402022-422022 GCA_027564155.1 Gymnocypris eckloni scoliostomus | reverse complement strand
ACAGATTTCAAGGCCCCTTTAGAAGCTGCGCGTTTATTTCAGTTCGTCGCATTAAAATAATCTTCATTTCAAGTCAAATATAATAATAAACAATAATGCATAATATTAATAATAAAACTAGCTATAATAAAAATAAACTGTAATACAATAGCAACACACTTAGATCTGCTATCAGAATTATATTGATATTTTATATAGCCTAAATCAAATTCACAGAATGAGAATATTTGCAGCCAACAAAATGACATGCCTGTCGTCTGAACATGTTTCTTAACGCTGTATATTCAAATTAAACTACACTTTAAATAGGCAAAAATCACTGAGAATATCAGAAAACAAACCTCATCTTTGTAAAAGTTAAAGTCCAGCCAGAAGTGTTTTGTAACCGCAGGTTAACATGTTATGTTCGCCGAGCACAAAGACTGGATTGTCATGTTTACAGCTGCGGCGCGATACAAATATGAAACGGCTTTGTTGAGTTTATCCGTTCGTCTCGACGCTAGTTCAGACGGATCTCGTGGACGTTTCTCTGTAATGTGATGTGGTTCATTTACGAGCTAAAGAAGCGCGTTTCAGCCGCTCGAGCCGCCGGAGCTGTGCACGCGCCCCGAGCAGACGGTAACGGCAGCATCACGGGGTCCGGGGCGCATTGATTCTGATCAATAGTGCTGCACTTACACAGCAGATGGCCAGAGAGGAAAAATCACTGTCCCAATCGAAGAGTCACTCGGGCTTCTTCAGCTTTAGCTTGAGAGAACAAATGATGCATCATAATAAGTGTTTCATTTCCACTCGATCCGTTTAGATTTACACTTAATCTCATTACCGTCAAACTAACGCGCTTTCTTACTGTTAGTCTTTATAGTCTACATTATTGATTTTTTTAAAATACATACATTAATCAGAGTATTTATCGGGTTGATATTGCAATCAGTTGCATATCAAAAACCTCACAGAAAACTGTTTTTGCATTAAAAATACTAATCCTGGTTTAGTCCAAGCCCTGTCTGTGAAACCAGGTCTTTGGTTTGTATCTGTTTTATGTAGTATTATAGGTGCATGTTGATATTTAATTATATTTGTCTTATACCGAGAGGCTATTTGAGAATTTTAGTTGACTAATTAAGAAAAAACATGTTTATCATCATTATATCATCTGTTTACAGCTATTTAATTAAACATATTTGTAATCATTTCTAGTCCATTATCTATATTTTAAGTGACCCACGAAGTGTAAATTAAATTTGAGCATTTTTCTATCTTTATGTATTATTATTATCTATATTTTACAGTTTAGAAAAATAGTAAACAATTTAGAAAATACGCAACAGTTTGATCAATGCATGTTTTCTGTTTTCGTGTGATTTTTGTGTTGTGAAAAGTGTTTTTAGGTTCTACAAAAGCCTAAAAGAATACTGTTAAATAGGCTGATATATAATACAAATACTATATCATAAAATCGCTCTTTTTTAAGAGTGACCGTTTGTTCGTTTGCGGCTGTTGAGTGTAAAGCTATAAAGTGAGTTTGGCGTTACGCAAAGAAAACAACGTCCACGATGGAGTCTCTCTCTCTCTCTCTCTCTCTCTCTCTCTCTCTCTCTCTCTCTCTCTCTATCGATTTTCTTGCACGTGAATAAGGGTCTTTTTCAGTCCGTGATTCTTCGCGTTATAGCTGGAGCGCGCACAAAAGCTCTCGCAGGAATCAAGCTCGTGCGTGTCCGTCTCTGCATCTCCTGCAGCAGGTACAGACACTTGTCCTCCAATGTGTGGCAGCTGAAAGGCTTGAGGAGGACACTGGGCCCCCTGCACCTCCTGCTCCTCCTCTGACAGCTGATCAAAAGAAAAATAGGTCACGCTTTTCAGACTTCTGTCGCTCATCCTTAATTACAGTCGCTTTAAACAAAAGCAACATCTGCGCATCCTCCAAACAAAATCGCAACCGGCATTCGACAAATCTGTTCTTCTGGATCAGACCATAAAAGAAGTAACTGATCGATTCAGACTGAGCAACTCTATGATCTGAGGTTAGAACAAACACACTCGAATATAAAAGTCATGCACTGCGAATTCGGATTAGAATTTAACGCGGTGTAAAACTGTGTTTGGAAACAGAATAAAGCCTTAAAACAACCCTGGCCAAATTCAACCGATACAAACAAGAGACTCCTGTTTACAGTGTGTGCATTTATATTTACAGAGCCCAAAATATAATGTGTATATTTTATATTTATATACAAATAATATGCATAATTCATCTTGTAAATATTAATATAACGCATGTAATGAGGACGAGTTAAATTAATGGTTAATTCAAATAAAACATGGGAAAATACAATATTTAAGCGTGCAGGTGTTTAATTTCAATGGATGAAATCAGATAGATAGATAGATAGATAGATAGATAGATAGATAGATAGATAGATAGATAGATAGATAGATAGATAGATAGATAGATAGATAGATAGATAGATAGATAGATAGATAGAGAGAGATAGATATTGATCCATCGAAGTAAAAACAGACAAATACAAATATTCAGTAATTTGTTCAATATGCACGACGATGCACAACATAAAGATATAGAATTTCATTATCATTTTGTATTACTAATGTGTACACTTCAGGTACTAAAGTGTATCACTTTAAGGTAATAATATGTGCCCTTTGGGGGTAAATAAGAGACAAAGATGTGCCTTTTACCCCCTAGTAGCCTTTTTTCCTGAGAGTGCACAGTTATATTACAGGATTTTGAGTAGACCCGTTCATGTGATGATATTTTAGTGTTGTTTCGTAGAGGATGCACCGGATAAACGATGCGTTTACAATGACAGCGAAGCGCGCTTCTGACGCGCGATTCCAGATGCAAAGCCAGCGACTCCGGACGGCTTCGTGGAAGCGTCAGCGATTGGCCAGAGGCGCGCTGGCGAGGAACGCGATTGGACCATTAGCGTGTCAGTCAAGGACAAAACCCCTCCCCTTTCAGCAGGGTCGGGTGCGCGCGGAGCAAGCCCACCCCAAACACCTCCAGCTGCCCAAACAGAAGACGCAGGAGGAGTAGAGGGCTCGGACATGGGGAGAAATCAGCACTGGCCCGTCTGATAGAGATCGGTGTTTTTTATTCATAACAAAAGGAGGAAAAAACCCGAGAGGCCTTAGGAGAGAGAGAGAGAGAGAGAGAGAGATAGGGGAAAAAAGCAAAACAAATACGGAGAGAAACCCATCCCTGGCACAAAGCTGGACATAAATCAATGGACTGAATGAAGACTGCCTATAACGCCTATCGATGCCTGGCCAAGGATTTGGATGCGTACGCCATGAACCCAGAGATGACAATGGACATTGGCAGCCTAAGCCATGAGCAGGACTTGATGAGCAGCCACAGCCCCCATCACAACCGCAATCCGGGGGCTTCCTTGCGGATACACCAGGATCTGACCGTAGCGTCTTCGCGCTCCGCGATGGTCTCCAGCATGGCTTCGATTCTGGACGGCGGCGGCGGCGGCGCAGGAGGAGAGTACCGTCCAGAGCTTTCGCTGCCGCTCCATCACGCCATGAGCATGCCCTGCGACACCTCCCCATCCGGGATGAGCGGCACCTACACCACCCTCACCCCTCTGCAGCCCCTGCCGCCAATTTCCACCGTGTCCGACAAATTCCACCATCCGCACCATCACCACCATCACCACCAGCGTTTCTCTGGGAACGTGAGCGGCAGCTTCACCCTCATGCGGGACGAGAGGACTCTACCAGCCATGAACAACCTCTACAACCCCTACCACAAAGACATGAGCGGGATGGGGCAGAGCTTGTCCCCTCTGGGCAACGGCTTGGGCTCCATCCACAACGCGCAGCAGACGCTCCACAACTACGGCGCGCACAGCCACGATAAGATGCTGAGCTCCAACTTCGACGCGCACACTGCCATGTTGGCCAGAAGTGACCAGCACCTCTCCAGAGGCCTCGGTGGCCCCGCAGCGGGCATGATCCCGCCGCACCTCAACGGGATGCTCGGGCATCCGGGCCACCCTCAATCCCACGGGCCCGTGTTGGCTTCCAACCGGGACAGACCGCTCTCCTCCTCCTCCTCCTCCGGAGCGCCGGGCTCCGGCTCGGGGCAGCTAGAAGAGATCAACACCAAGGAAGTGGCGCAGCGCATCACGGCCGAGCTCAAGCGCTACAGCATCCCGCAGGCCATCTTCGCGCAGCGGGTGCTGTGTCGCTCGCAGGGCACGCTCTCCGACCTGCTGCGGAACCCCAAACCCTGGAGTAAACTCAAGTCCGGCCGCGAAACGTTTCGCCGCATGTGGAAGTGGTTACAAGAGCCCGAGTTTCAGAGGATGTCGGCCCTTCGGCTTGCAGGTAAGACAAGGTATCTGCTTTTGAACATCTCCTGTGGTGATTTGTAGGCTTTGGCGGGAGTATTTGTTGTGTTCAACATTTCACTGATGCGCGGCGCTTTGATTTGATTTCAACCGTCAGGAGTGAAACAATGTATCGCTCCGCTTCCGTTTGGAATTTCCCCGTTCTTTATTTACTTTTGAAATGTTGCAAGTGCATGCTTTGGAAGAGCCGCTTCGGTCTCTTTTCTCTCTCTCTTTCTCTCTGTCAATGAAAAGCTTTTAGAGGGATGCTGAATAGGGATGTGTTGGTAATTACGGGACTGTTATTCCCCTCCTGCCCCTCTACATCAGGCGTGTTGCCCCCTCTAGCGATGGGCGGTGCAGGACCCCTTTTCCTTTGTTCGGATGAAGAAAAAGCAAGACTTGAATTTTGTAGTTTAGCGTGCGAGGTGTCAGAGACGGTGTCGTGTTGTTGAAGAGCATCCTATCAGTGCATTAAAATAAAAGCTTGGTGCATATTGATTTTTAATTTGTAGGGTGATGCACAATTATTCACTGAAGTAATGGACAGCTCTTATGCCTCATGCATTGTGCAACACAAAGTGTGCATTAACTTCAGCTGAGAAAAACACAAACTGAGCATCTCTCCTCAGAGAAGGAGTGCGTGTTTGAGCTGTTAAATCACATACCAAAACATGAGCATCTTTGTCAAAACATGCCATCATTGATTCTTTGCATATAATGCGTTCAGCTAATGAAATGCACTGTGATCGGCCTCAGAAGGCATTGTTTTGTCAAGCAAACAAATGCATTTCTTTCATCAAGAATGCAGTTTTAAGCAGAACTGTTGGCGTAGGCGCTTTAATGCTGTTTCCCTGCAGGGCTCTGTCTCACAGATGGCTTTGGGTGGGGGGGAAGGTATTATGTGATCTGCAGGGGAATTGAAAAGAAGAACAGAGGCTGCAGCGGCTCGATGAATTATTGATAGAAATCTCTGCGTGACCCTCAGCTCAACGCACAAAACGTCACCTTGTCTTGGGTTAAACAGGCAGAGATGTGCAGCCCGGCACCTGCCTTTTGTTTGGTGTTCTGGACGAGACACAAATAATGAGGAGTTGCACGTCATGACATCAGAAAGAGAATTACTGGCGCTTTGTTTTCATGCATGTAAACGCTACACTCTTAAAAATGAAGGGTTCACAGCGATGCATGAAAGAGCTGTTTTCGGTTCCTCAAAGAACCGTCTCAAAGTGTGTGAGGAACATTTTACAGTTCTAAAGAACATTTACGATTCCATTGATTTAGAGGTTCTCCATGAAACCATTCATTTTAATGCCAGTAAAGTTAAATTTGTAATTTTTTGCATATTAATCAGCGTGATATAATGCTAAACTGTTGATAACTGACTTTAGATTCAAATTAATATTAATTATTTTCATATTAGGGTTACAGTGAGGTCCAAAAATAACAGTGAATTTAAACAAAACATTACAATATTCTATTAAACTGCAAATAAATACAGTTTTGGGGAAATGTCAAACTAAAAGTAGTTATTTATTTATGTGACTCTTTGTACAGACGGTCAGATCTCCTTGCTTTGAAGACGTTCCCAGGTTTTGCACTTTAATGTCATTAAAGACATTTCATTAAATGTTATTTAGATAATATGGAAAATGTCATAAAATAAACACAGATTTTTGAACCCCATTATATTCTCCCGCGTGAAGCTACATAGCAATTGACTGAGTTATTGGTCTTCTTCAAGCATAGCGGTGTCACAGGAGAAACAATCAGCTCGAGACGAACCTCGGCCACGGACAAACAACTTTATTAAGAACATGATGAAAGAGGACAAGCGCTGTTATACGAGTCAGGACAGAGGAGATTGCTGGAGAAACACCATAAATAAGATAAATATACCTCAACCCATGTCAGACTGCATTCGGAGAGACGTCTCTCCTGATTTGGGCTTCTGCAAATGACTATTTCAGGAAGATAAGAAATATCGGAAAGTCTGAGAGTACTTGCATTTTTGTCATTTAATACAAAATGTTTATTTACAAAGGATATTAACAGAATACCAATATTTGAAATGAAAAATGAGTTGCATTGGAGCAAGAAAGCGTGATGATCGTGTTCTCCATCATGAACGAGTATCTGTACGAAAGTCACATGATCAATGACACTTGATCCTAATGTTGCAACGACTCAAATATTTCTTCATTTTCACATCATTTGCATTTTTTTTAATATCCAAAATTGTTTATTTATAGGATTGCATGAAAAAATCCCAGATTGGTCTCAAATAATTGGACACCACTGTAAATTATTATTTAATTACATATTTGTATGGAAAAATCCCACATTTTCAATGTGTTCTCAAACATTTGGATATCACTGTAAATTATGATTTATTTCCAGATCTCAGATTTTAATTGTGGTTTCAAACATTTGAACACTATGTATCATTATTTATTTATGCATTTGCATGAACATATTTACAGTTTAGATATTTGGTCACCTTTTTTATTTATTTTCAAGTAAAAAATCCCAAATATTTGATGTGATCCGAGACATTTTTACACCACTGTAAATTATTGTTTGTTTGCATAAAAAAACAGAATGTTCAATATTGTCTCAGATATTTGGACACCACTATAAATTATGATTTATTAAAATTTTTGCATGAAAAATCCTGACATTTAAATGTGGTCTTAGACATTTGGCACCACTGTAAATTATATATTTCCATATTTGCATGAAAAAATCCTGACTTTTAAATGTGGTCTTAGACATTTGGCACCACTGTAAATGATATATTTCCATATTTGCATGAAAAAATCCTGACTTTTAAATGTGGTCTTAGACATTTGGCACCACTGTAAATTATATATTTCCATATTTGCATGAAAAAATCCTGACTTTTAAATGTGGTCTTAGACATTTGGCACCACTGTAAATTATATATTTCCATATTTGCATGAAAAAATCCTGACATTTCAATGTGGTCTTAGACATTTGGCACCACTGTAAATTATATATTTCCATATTTGCATGAAAAAATCCTGACTTTTAAATGTGGTCTTAGACATTTGGCACCACTGTAAATTATATATTTCCATATTTGCATGAAAAAATCCTGACTTTTAAATGTGGTCTTAGACATTTGGCACCACTGTAAATTATATATTTCCATATTTGCATGAAAAAATCCTGACTTTTAAATGTGGTCTTAGACATTTGGCACCACTGTATATTATATATTTCCATATTTGCATGAAAAAATCCTGACTTTTAAATGTGGTCTTAGACATTTGGACACCACTGTATATTATATATTTCCATATTTGCATGAAAAAATCCTCACTTTTAAATGTGGTCTTAGACATTTGGCACCACTGTAAATTATATATTTCCATATTTGCATGAAAAAATCCTGACATTTCAATGTGGTCTTAGACATTTGGCACCACTGTATATTATATAGTAATGGTTGACCGATATGGTTCTTTAATGTAAACTCAATACCGATATCTACAGAAGATGTTGGCCGGTAAACGCTGATGTGCATGGCAACCGATAATAGTATTTTAATCACAATTCTTATTACATAATATGAAATTCTCTTAAACATTATGAGTTTTGCAGTGCTTAGTAGACCCCAAAAGACCTGGCCGATATATCGGCAAGTGACTAGTTGGAATATGTGTCACAATGAAGTTGAATGAATTTGTACGGTTTGAATATAAAGTGAAAGCAAGGGTTATATAATCAGCTATATGTGTAACGCTGGGCCGATCGGGCATCATTGTGTTCTGGACTTCTCAAAGGGCAGAACCAGGACAAAGAGATCAAACTCAGTTTATTTTCGTCCTCGTTCAGTGATGTGTGTCACTTTCTCAAACACATATGTGTTGCTGAACGCCGGCGGCGGATCGATGCGGGTAATCTCTTAAAGATTAAAAGGGCATTAATGCTGGCAACAATAACATAAACGTGTGCACCCAGTTGGCATTGATCTGGAACCCGATCCGGACTTGTTCCAGTAAAGCTGACGCTGGAAGAACGTTCCCAGCAAGCCGACTGACTCCTGACGGGCTATTCTGAGCCCTGCTTGTTTAAAAGATCCCTAAAGCTGATGAAGCCACCCGGATGAGACGCGTAACCGAGCGTAGATGTTGAATCACTCCGGCTCGGTGTTAAAACGACCTTCACACAAAGACCGGCTCCAGAGAGGACGGCGTCTGATCATTATAATGCTTTAGTGATGAGATTCTCTTCTCAACCCAATAAGAGTGTAACACGGGCCAAGAGAGGGAATAAAAGACTGCTTTATCAGATACTCTTGATATTCAGAAAGCAGATGAATCCAATCTCATGGAAGACGTCTTAACATTATTATATGAAGAATAAACCTGTCGTATTATTAAGAGTATGCAGTAACACTTCACAATAAGGTTTCATTAGGTAACATGAACTAATAATGAACTTCTATTGCACTTCATTTCAACATTTACAAATGCTTTAACAAACAAAAACGTGTTTTTATTCACTAACATTAAGAAAGAGTAATAAATGTTAAAGATGAGACCTTATTGAGTGCTTTCTTTAATATTTTAGACATTAAAGTAGATTCATTTAAATGTAATCATGATAACGTAGTACTGAAATATCGTTTAGAGGGCTTTGAATATGATTAAATGTTGTTGACAAACTCACACGCATCTGTATTTCACTTATATAATCCAGAGACACATTGATATAATGTCATGTTTAACATATATAACGTGTGTATTTTACTGTCTGAACAGTTCAGATAATAATAATAAAAGTACGTTTGATTAAACAGTTTAGATGAACTGTATAGTGGGGTCTGAAACAGCTTCTAAATTCATAAATGATTTCTACATTTGTCATTTTTAATGTCAGAACTGTTGTTTTAAAATCTTCAGACTGTATTTCATGTTTAAGTCCCAGGTGCGTCTCACAGTACGTACATCTTCTCTGAAGCCTGCGTTCGTGCAGAAGCAGCTTGTTTTGTAGTTTCGAGGTGAAGTGATGTGATTATCTCTGTGTCAGAGTCAAATATCGTGTGATTTCGTCAGAGCAAAGGGCAAAGGTTTTGCACGAAACGGCCGTGATGCTGCTGTCAGTAAACGAACGCTGAGCCCAAACATGTTTGTATGAGCCGAGTCTTTGGAGGATTCGTGTGTCTGTCAGGTTCTCTTGCGTTCCTGTAGTGATGCGTAGACGATTGATGTAAATGAGCAGAATGATAAAGTTTATCAAACGTGTTTTTCTTCACTTTATACACCGTTATGTCTCTTACTCTTGCTAAAAGAAGAGTGAACTTCAGCTATGAGGAAAGAGAAAGGTTCATGTTTGCTTTTCTCCAAGCTGATAAGAGTTTACGTAATAAAACATGGACATTATTTACAGACTTTTGAATAGAGCTTTTGTTTGACAAACTCTGCCATCGTTTATTCACCTCGGCCTACATGTTGTTCCAAACACATTTTATTATTGACTTCATTTATGTTTATTCAATTTGGCAGATCATTGCATTGCATTCCCATGACTTCGGCATTGCAAAATAATAATATTAACACTTCAGGAATATATTCCTTTTAATGCAAAAATAGAAATGCAACACTTTTGCATACAACAGTTCATGGTCAAGCTGCAGAAAACCATACTGTAAACACATTCATATGATTACTGATATGATTTAGTGTTTTATTATTGGAGCTGCTAAATGGATACAGTAGCTACATCTTATTAAAAGTCTCTTTTGTATGGAAATAAGCTGCATTAATATCTGTTATATATTTTAAGGATGGAACAATCGTATGGATCGACTCTTTTGAAGAGATGTTTTAAGCCGAATACAGTATTATAAAACATGATATAATTCAGCCATGTATTTCTCATGAACACATAGCCACAGAAGCTGGAATGGCGTTAAACACAAGCAAACACGGGTCTGTATGAAGGTGTTATTTTACGATGTGATGCAATTCAGATTCAGACAAGCTGCTTCTTGCCAAACAAAGATACGGATAAGAAAACTAGCGATCGGAGTAATCAGTGTGAGGCACATCAGTGTGTTTGTGAAGCTGATTGGATCATTGACTGATGTTGTTGATCAGCATTGTTTCAACACATCGAGCGATCTGATTGGCTCTATCAGTGTACCTTTGTACCGCTGATGTCATCATTTCTGAGCGTTTCTTCATGTGTCCCGCTCCTCGTGGAGATCAGGAGATACGGATACAGCTGTGTCTCACGTTAGGACACTTCAGGAAAAAACACTGGCTCTGTTTCATGCATTGCTCAAGATTTTGGGCTGTTTTTCTTCCATAACATATCTTGAAAAGAAAACATCCAAAAATACACTTTTCAAAAAAATCATTTTTATTACACTTTACCTGTATATTTCAGTTCCAATGCGTATGTTAAACGCTTTTCTCCACTTCAGCACATGCACCAAACATAATCTGAAGATTTTTACTGAGGGGTTTGTTCATATATCATTTGCTTTGATTTCTAACATTTTATTATTCTATATTCTATATTTTTTTCTGGCTGTTGACAGTAAGAGATATCAAAACCCCCTCATATAAAAACCGTCACCTCTAATGTATCAGAAAAATAAAACAATTTTATATCTGGCTTTATCCAAAGTTCTGAATAATTATCTGGAATTCCATACGAATGATTGCATTTTTAATTACATAAGGCCTCTCTTGCATATTTGAACATATCAAAAACTTGAACTACAAATCAATTGTTTTAATGTACTGTGATTAATCAACTGGAGAAGTATGATTGGTCTGTTTTTAGAATTTGTACCCTATTAAATGTCACTGCATTAGATATCAAATATCACAGCAAGTGTTGTTTATTTGTTAAGAAAGATACACAAACACTGTTTACAACCAAAATACTTCACAGTGAAGTATGAAACGATAGAACGACTTCCAAAAAACATCAGTTGATAAAAACATTTATTGCAGAAAAGATCCTGCAGTATTTCAGACATGCACATACTTCATATCTTTATTATAAATGTGAACACATAATTTAGTGGTGATGTATTTAGTTCTGGCTCAGGCGAGATGATCGAACACATGACTCTGTCTCTCTCTCAGTCTCTTTCCTCGCCCTCCTCCATCTCTCGGCGAGGTGTCCGGTCTGCACATTAAGGATATCCGCACATGCACAGAATGACACAGCTAAGTGCAAGACTACAGCATAATGCATTTAGCAAGTCCTCTCGCTCTCACACACACACACACACACACACACACACACACACACACACACACACACACACACACACACACACACACACACACACACAGACACACAGACACACACACACACACACACACACACACACACACACACACACACACACACACACACACACACACACACACACACACACACACACACACACACAGACACACAGACATAGTCACACACACACACACACACACACACACACACACACACACACACACACACACACAGACACACACACACACACGCACACACACACCACACACACACACACACACACACACACAGACACACACACACACACACACACACACACACACACACACACACACACACACACACACACACACACACACACACACACACACACACACACACACACACACACACTCACACACACACACTCACACACACACACACACTCTCACACACACACACACACACACTCTCTCTCACACACACACACACACACACACACACACACACACAGACACACTCTCTCTCTCACAAAATGGTTGATCGGAAGCATGTGAGCGGCCCGGCGTTCTCATGACTGTGAGAGTACGAAACACTAGCTGAGTTTAAAAAAGAATGATTTTCTCTCATCTGTTATGGGGAGGTTTCAGAGAACAAGTGAAAACATTACTGATCGTGTTTTGTGGTGAAATATTGATCCGATGCCCCCCCCACCCCACACACACACACACACACTCCCCGGCTCTGGTTCTCGGGCTGTCTTTGTACTGTATCTCTTGCTCTCTCGCTCGTGTAAATCTGATGACTTTAAGATGCATGACTGGACATTTAAAGATGCTGTTAAAGGCATTACAAGAGCGTTAGCTGGCAAAAATGAGAAGGGCATTTTATTTTATTTGCATGAATTCGTTTTAGAGCAATATTAACCAGGCTGATTTATTGATTATTTTATTATATTATTGAGTCTTTTGGGCTACATGTCATATCAGTGTTGTTTCAGCATGGTATATTTGAGATGCTATTATAATTGTATTCATATTTTAATTTAGTTTTTTATGTTTGTTGTTTTCATTTAGTTTTTCCTTAAAGTTCGAATAATGTTCTTGCGCCAACTAGCTGAAATAAAACTGGTTATGTTTACTCAGTGAATGTTTATTGCAAGTAAAGAAATTGCTCTAATGATTTTAGTTACCTATAATAACCCTGATAAATATCAAATCTACTACTGACAGCATACTTCCACACATTTGATGTAGATATTGTAAGATAAGTGTTTAAATCTCTCTAGATATCAGATCACGAATCCTCAGTTTCCGATCAGACAGAGCTTCAGAAAGGAGCTTCAGCTGCGTGTATAATTCAGCGTTTGTTTTTGTGAAGTCATGGATATAATGTACCGAGAGAACTGGTAGAGTAAAGCTCCTGCAGTCATCATGTCATTTTACCGTAACGCACGCGCCTGGTTTATTAAGAAATGATTCATATAGTTCTCGAACTCTTGGAAGACTTTCTTTATCTGCTGACGTCGTGTTGGGCTGATACTTAATCTTAATATTTCATGTGTTGCGTTTACTTTTTCCAGGTGATTAGAAAATAATGTACAGAGAAAGAGTCGCATGAAACAGAGATGTACAAAATATGCACTGATTTTAGATTATATGAATATATGAAGTGAATATAAACACATTTAAAGGTCATGATAATGGAATATGGATTCAGTCCTAAAATGACTACTGTGTTTATCAGTAGCCAATACATTGATATTTATTACACTAATATATCTGTTCAAAATTCACACTCAAATTTTTATTAAAGTTTTTGTAATTTTTTGGCTGATGCTAATAGCCTTAATATTGCCATATAACATCTAATATATGTTCTTACACAATTTGTTTATTATTGCACACGAATCCTCAAAGAATCTATAATCAAATATGATCCTAAAATTACAATTCTGTTTTATTCTAATTATTTATATATATATATATATTAGTCATTTAGCAGACGCTTTATCCAAATGTACTCTTACAAATGAGGACATATTAATTTATTCTCTGAATTTCTGAAGATCGAGAGGATCTTATACGGTATTTTTCTTCAAATTATGATACATATTCCATTAGCAATCCTTTGCACAGTGATAGTTTATTTATTATTGTTATTGTTTTTTGTCCATGCATATTACTTGATGGCTTTCAGAACAAACAGATTTTTTTTCAGTTCATTCAGTTGAGTTGAAAATAATTTGAGTAAATGTGTATTTTATTTATGTTGTAGTGTTGTCATATTTCTCCATTAATCATCAGTAGCATTGCTTTAGGATGGCTGATGAAGCAGGCTGGTCTTTGGGTTCCTCGTTAATTACTGAAGGTGTAAGCTGATGCTCATTACAGGCAAGAACTGATCGATTTCATACGGCCGGGTCTTTCAGGGCATCACGGAAAGTGTTGAGATCCGAGCGAACGACGGCGATGTGGTTAGGACCGTTCCTCTCACACACATTTACATTAGCCAGCGAGGAGAGATAAACCAGAGGTGTGAGAGCTGCTCTTACCCGTTTGATGAAAGGCCAGGGAAACCTGAGGTATTGATCGGATTGATTGAACTCTACCCCTTTCAGAAAAGCCCAAAGTTGACACACCGCGGAAATGCTGAATCCCTTTGAATAATGGAATTGCTTTGTTGATCGCACTGTAAAGCGCCATAAGAGCCGTCCTGATGGAGTCCGTGTTGTGTGTGTGTGTGAAGTGTGTGTGTGTGTGTGTGAGAGTGTGTGTCTGTGTGTGTGTGTGTGTGTGTGTGTGTGTGTGTGTGTGTGAGAGAGATTGTGTGTGTGTGTGTGTGTGTGTGTGTGTGTGTGTGTGTGTGTGTGTGTGAGAGTGTGTGTGTGTGTGTGTGTGTGTGTGTGTGTGTGTGCATGTTATGGTTTATGGGGACAAAATGTATACAACATGATGACAATATCAAAATCCTTGTCCGTGGGACATTTTCAGTGTCCCCATAATTTAAACCAGCTTATAAATCAGACTAAGTGATGTTTTTGAAAATGTATAAATTGCAGAATGTCTCCTGTGATGGACTAAGTTTAGGGATAGGGGCAGGTGTGGGACAGAATATACAGCTTGTACAGTATAAAAACCATTACGCCTATGGAAAGTCCCCATAAAACATAAACCCAACATGTGTGTGTGTGTGTGTGTGTGTGTGTGTGTGTGTGTGTGTGTGTCTGTGTGTGTGAGAGTGTGTGTGTGTGTGTGTGTGTGAGACTCTTTCGGACGCAGTAAGCAGAATACCAAATGATGACTGGGAAATTCACTGCTCCACAAAAGCAGCAGTCTGGAGCTTTTATCCAGAGCAGCACTGAACAGAAAGCCATCAGGGCCTCATAAAGAGAGCTCGGTTTAGGAAGTAAACATTGATCCTTTATTTTACTAGAGAGAACAAAAGGAGAAGTACAGCTGCCTCGTGCACAAAGACAACTGACCCAGCTACACTCTAAAACAATGGTGCTGTATAGCACTTAAAGTGGTTCTTTGGCTCGTAATCATAGGGGAACCACTTTTGATCTTGGTTCTTCAGCGGTTCTTTGGCATGACTGAGGGGCTATATAGCACCGCTACCGTATACAGAACCACTGTTGGTGCTGTTTAGCACCATTTTTGTTGAATAAATACAATGCAATATGGCATCTCTTATGGTTGCACTATTTGACAGGTTCTGTATAGCACCTTTAAAGATATAGTGCTATATAGCACCAAAAGTGGTTCCCCTATGACTACGATTCAAGAACCACATTTAGTTCTATATAACACCATTTATTTTAGAGTGTAGCAAAAGAGAAGTGTTATGAAAACGTTACATCTCAATGTTTAAAATGTCCAGTTTTTTTAAATGTTTTAAAATGTGTTTTCTTGATTATGCAAATGTTCCATATTACATTCTATTCGCTGGACGCTTTATGAGAATGTTACATTTAAATGTTCTCTAAACGTCCTGAAACAAGTAATTACATTTCAAAAATGTTAATTGAACATCCAACAAACATTCTTTGAGTGCTTTTGCATTCTAGGAATGTTTTGTGCTAACATTTTGAGAACATTATTATTTAAATGACTTTTATTATGTATTATATGAATGTTTTTTTCTAAATGTTCTCTGAACATTCAAAACATCTCTTTTAAATGTTATAAAAACATATTTTTGATTTTGCGAAAATTTAGTGAACATTTCATTTTAACCTTTTGCGAATATTATGGGATTAAATTAATTACATTTAACATTTTTAGTTAAACATCCAACTATAAGTTTTCAGAAAAACAAATGTTTGTGCTAACATTGAGAAAATTATTAAGTATGTTTTAAGAATGTTTTCATAATGTAAGAATTGTTACTAAAATATTATTTGTGAATGTGAATTTTTTATGTTTAAAAACGATTATCTTTTCTTCTTGGTTATGCAAACATTGAGGTAACATTCCATTTTATTATTTCGTAATATTATGAAAATTTTATTTTTGAATATTCTCTAAACATTTATTTAGATATTAGTCAAACGTCCAACTGAAACGTGAGAAACATTCAGTGAACGGTGTGTAATGTTTTTGTGCTGACATGTTCTGCTAAAGTTTATAATATAAAACATATAAAACTTCATTTTTGATAACTTAATAGAATTAAGTTACATTCAAAACATGTTCATCCAAACATTCAAAACATGTTTAAAAAAATAAATACAAATATTATTGGTTATGCAAACATTGAGGGAATGTTTCAATTTATAATGTTTAAAAAAATGTAATGTTTTTTTTGCTAATATTTTAAGAAAATTATTAAATATGTTCTAAGAATGTTTTGCTAACATTCACGTTAAGTTATGAAGACATAATTTCTCAATGTTTTCTGAATGTTTCAACCATTTTAGTGGCATTTAAAAACATCCAAATGAAATGTTTCAGAAATAATAATAAATAACGTTTGGAGAACATGAATCGAGTAATATTACTGGAGGAACGTTTACTCATAACTCTGAGAACGTTCCCTGTGAGCTGGGAAATATCCCCTAAATTCAGAGGAATTCATTTCTAAAAATGTGTCCCTGCAGCACAAAAGCAGTCATAAGCAGCACAGGTGTATTTGCAGCAATAGACAACAATACATTGAATGGATCAAAATTATACATTTTTATTTTATGCCAAAAATCATTAGATTTAAGATCATGTTCCATGAAGATACTTTGTACATTTTCTACCGTAAATATATCAAAACGTAATTTTTGATTAGTAATATGCATTGCTAAGAGCTTAATTTGAACAACTTTAAAGATGATTTTCTCAATATTTAGATTTTTTTGCATCCTCAGATTCCAGATTCTCAAATATTGTCTGATCATAACAAACCATACATCAATGGAAATATTATTTATTCAGCTTTCAGATAAAGTATAAATCTCAATTTGGAAAAATCCAGGGTCACACATGAAAACAGTGCAGTGTTGAGATACTAGATGAAGCGAATGCTTATGGATTTTTTCCATCATAATTTGAAGCCAATCCTAAAGTATAGAAATCCTATATTAATTAGAGAGTCATTTGACTGCTGATATAATCTTGTATCATTATCCTAAAGCATCCTAAACAGGATTTTACAGAAGAAAAGTTTATCCAGTAGGATCTTATTTGCTTCTTATATGATGTTTATTGATCTCATTATAGAATTATGAATTCCAATTCCTTAAATCCTGTGTATTCCTTCAGGATTTTTCTGATTAAATCCCAATGTTAGATTCCCAAATTGCTTTCTATTGATGAGAATGAATGTGTGATTCAGATAATCCTGCAGTTATTATGGGTTTATAACCAGCAGAAATGATGGCACACCTTTGGAAAATGCTAAAGATTGAGACCCTGCAACTAAATGTAGTAACCCTCCGAGCTTAATAAGCACCAGACTGCATTTTGAGCGTCTTGCGGCTGATGTTTTGACAGAGGAGCATCAGTAATGGAGGCTTTGAGTGGAATGGCGCTCACTGATCGTGTTACTGTGTGTGTGATGGGTGAACAGCGCCATCCACTGCTGGCCGAACACACTGCACATCAAGTGTGTGTGTGTGTGTCTGTGTCTATGTGTGTGTGTGTCTGTGTCTGTGTGTGTGTGTGTGTGTGTGTGTGTGTGTGTGTGTGTGTGTGTGTGTGTGTGTGTGTGTGTGTGTGTGTGTGTGTGTGTGTGTGTGTGTGTGTGTGTGTGTCTGATGGGTGAACAGCGCCATCCACTGCTGGTCAAACACACTGCACATCAAGTGTGTGTGTGTGTGTGTGTGTGTGTGTGTGTGTGTGTGTGTGTGTGTGTGTGTGTGTGTGTGTGTGTGTGTGTGTGTGTGTGTGTGTGTGTGTGTGTGTCTGATGGGTGAACAGCGCCATCCACTGATCAATCACACTGCACATCGTGTGTGTGTGTGTGTGTGTGTGTGTGTGTGTGTGTGTGTGTGTGTGTGTGTGTGTGTGTGTGTGTGCGTGCGTGCGTGTGTGTGTGCGTATGCGCTGGACTCGCATGATTTCAACACAAGCTGATATCACTATTACATGCATGATTGTCCAGATGATGATGTGCCTCTGTGGCCACAGATGATTCTTTCAATCATGCATCATTCATTTAGCTGCATAACAAATGAATTAGTCAGAAATAGTGGCGGTAGTGCATCTAGTCTTAGTTGTTTGTATTTTCTGATGAAAATGTGAGTGGGTGATTGCACAGATAATGTTGGATGAGTATGACCAGTGGTGATGCTTGACTAAAGCAAACACCTCTAATTAACCTTTGTGTTTGTAAACATGCTTTGGAACAGATACTGTAATAATATACTGTATTTTGTTTTATGTGTAACTTTTGTTTTAAACTATCTATGCAGCCCAGGACCCTCTTGTAAATTTTGAGATTTTAAATCTCAAGAGTTTTTAATTCCTGCTTAAATAAAGTTTTAATAATATTACATGGAATTAAAATTTTCTATAATGTTTCAGTTGGACATTTATTTAATGTCCTGTTTCAAAACATTAAGAGAACATTCAATAGAATGTTTTAAGTAATTTGATCTTTAATACGATTATTGATACATTGTTCACCGAACATATTTTCTGAAATGTTTTAGTCGAACTTTCATGTAACACTTTTGTTGTTGTTACTTGTTTCAGAACATTTGTTTAAAGTTGTTTGTTCTTTAATAATGTTATTTATACATCGTTCACAGAATATTTTTAGACGTTCATCTAATGTTTTTAAACGTTATTACTAGTTTAAATTACAAACAAATGTTTTTCTGTAACATTAATAGAATGTTTGTTCAAAGTTGTCTAGTCTATAATTTATGTTCTCAAAACATTCAGAAGTAACATTTCAGTAATGTTTGCAAAAGTATAAAAATAGAATGTTCCATTAATGTTTACAAACATCATTTAAAAATCGGATGTTTCAAATGTTCAAAGAACAAAATGTTTTCATAACTTAAGAATGTTGACGAAACGTTTTTAGAACATATTGTTCCAAGTATCTTTATTTTGACATAAAAATTCCCTAAAAATTATAATTTTTGTGTAAAAATATACATAATGAGAAGTTTAGTCCATCGTGCTGTCAAACGATAAAAGCGTTTGTTTACATAATATATGTGTGTGTACTGTGTATATTTATGATGTATATATAAAGACACACATACAGCATATGTATTCACATGTACATATTTATATTTATAACCGTGATTGGATGATAAGGGAGGAGACATTTATTCATAGAAATATTGTAAAGTGTGATATTATGATGCCATATTGAGATAAAGGTTTAAAAATAAAAATGTTACCACATTCTGCAGGCTAAGTGACACCAATTAAACTAGTATATGTTCAGCTAATTGTCAGCCTCTTACATGTGTGCTTCTCGTTAACAATTAGTGAATATGCATATACAGCAGAGTAGAATAATCATGACTGATAGTAATACATGCAAACGTAAAAAAAACACCTTCTTACCCAACTGATTAATGAGAACGATGAAATTATCAAAGGAAAATGTGGAGTTGCATAGCCTCCAAAACCAAAGGTGATACCTGTTTAAAAGCTCATTATGGACATTTTATCTTAAATGTTTTCGTTCAGAGGCAGATTCCTGGCAACAGCTATATATGAGTTACTTTAGCACTAAAACACTTTGTGAAACACTCTTAGAGCAAACATTTAGGAGTAGGCTACTAAATTTCGGACCGACACACCCATTATTTTTAAGATTTTCTCCTATTGGCAAGTTTTGTGAATATGGGCTCTGGGCTTTAATGGGTTAATGGAAGTTGAGGATAAAGCACTGAATGAGTTTTAGATCTCTAAACACTCACTT
>CM050433.1:384522-399522 GCA_027564155.1 Gymnocypris eckloni scoliostomus | reverse complement strand
TAAAAGTGCATTTTGGATATGCTTTGTGTGTTTTTGTATATTTTGCCAAATGTTGCTGGTCACTGGTGTATATCGAGTGTTTACACACTGACTGCAGTAAGAGTGCTGGTGTGTACTCTCTCTCTCTCTCTCTCTCTCTCTCTCTCTCTCTCTCTCTCTCTCTCTCTCTCTCTCTCTCTCTCTCTCTCTCTCTCTCTCTCTCTCTCTCTCTCTCTCTCTCTCTCTCTCTCTCTACCTCTCTCTCTCTCTATCTCTCTCTCGCCCCTCTCTCTCTCTCTCTCTCTCTCTCTCTCTCTCCTCTCTC
Organism: Gymnocypris eckloni scoliostomus; assembly: GCA_027564155.1. NCBI lineage: Eukaryota > Metazoa > Chordata > Actinopteri > Cypriniformes > Cyprinidae > Gymnocypris > Gymnocypris eckloni. The sequence goes on along the minus strand of CM050433.1, from coordinate 399,218 downwards.
TCTCTCTCTCTCGCCCCTCTCTCTCTCTCTCTCTCTCTCTCTCTCTCTCTCTCTCTCTCTCGCCCTCTCTCTCTCTCTCTCTCTGCCCTCTCTCTCTCTCTCTCTCTCTCTCTCTCTCTCTCTCTCTCTCTCTCTCTCTCTCTCTCTCTCTCTCTCTCTCTCTCGCCCCTCTCTCTCTCTCTCTCGCCCCTCTCTCTCTCTCTCTATATATATGTATATATCGGTGGTGTTTGCTGTTGATTTGTTGGTGCTGTCGGTGTAGATCAGACTGTTCTCGCTCTGGTTTATCTGGTAATTATTGGGTGATCATGTGTTTTCGGTCTCTGGAGTCTATTGTGATTAAAAGACTAAAAATAAAGCAGCAGCTGCAGGTGAACAGGACTGAATTACTCTGGGAATCAATCACCTGGAGACGATCTTTAGCGTCCTCACATCATCTTCAGCTTTCTCCTGATCACAGAGCAGATGAACCGCGTCTCGGGAGCTTTGTTCTGATGCAGCGGAGCTATACTTTACCACAAACTAAACCAAAACTACAAACGCAATTTTAGATGAAAACCTGAAACATTTTGGCAAGTTTAAGAACTAACATTGCTAAAACAAAACTGAAATAAAAGTCAATTAAAGCTACAAATAATGACAGATGCACATACAATTACTAATACTGAAATAAAAACATAAACACAATCTAAATATAAATATACAAAAATGACAAAAACACACACAAAAATTACTAAAACTAATCAAAATTACCAAAGCACAACTAAATTAATACTAAAATAAAAATAAATGAAAGCTAAATAGAAATATAAAAATTACAAAAGCAAATAACAAAATTATTAAAACTGAGATAAAAATAAAGTATAGTTAAATAGAAATAAAATTACAAAAACACAACAAAAATTACTAAAACTAATCAAAATTACCAAAGGACAACTAAATTAATACTAAAATAAAAATACATGAAACATAAATAGAAATATAAAAATGACAAATAAAAAACTAACATATAAAAATGTTTTTTGCACATAATGTTAGTAAAACTAAAACTGATATAAAATTAATTTAAGCTAGAAATCTTAAAATGAAACAAAAGTTACAAAAGCACAATTACTAAGCTTAAAACTGAAATAAAATAGCTTTTAAAAACAACAACAACAACAAAAATCACATAATTACTAGAACTAAAATTTAAATAAAAGTAAATTAAAGCTAAATAGAAATAAAAAAATGTTATAAAATAAAAAAACAAAAGCACGTAAAAAATACTAAACCTGAAAATGTAAAAATAAATGCTGTTTGTAAATACTATAATAACACTGGTGCTAATCATAAATAACACGGTCTAATTGTTTTGGTATTTTCTCCTTTATGTAATTCTAATCTGCTAATCCAAAGGTTGTAGGTTCGAACCCTGCATTACATGTTTAAGTGTTTGCTGAAGTGTGATTGATTCTAACGTGTTTCTTCTCTGTCTTTTGTGTCTCCTTTCTAACAAACGAAACCCCCGAAGCATGCAAAAGAAAAGAGCTGGACCCGAGCAAAGACAGGAGCAATACACCAAAGAAATCGCGGCTGGTTTTCACAGACCTGCAGCGGCGAACACTTCTGGCCATCTTTAAGGAGAACAGGCGTCCGTCCAAAGAGATGCAGATAACCATCTCGCAGCAGCTGGGTCTGGAACTGAACACTGTCAGCAACTTCTTCATGAACGCCCGCAGACGCAGCCTGGACAAATGGCTGGACGAGGGGTGTCCGGGAAACATGTCGTCCACCTCCAGCACTTGTACCAAAGCATGATCCCGGTCAGTTTTTTAAGAGGAGAAAATCATTCTGAAGGGCAACGAGAGGAGAGCAGCTGCTTACCGGCTCGAGTCGCAGTCAAAAACACACCGATCTGTTCATCCAAAGAGATAGACGTCAGGAAAAACACTGAAGAGAAAACCAAAGGGTCTGCATTTCACATCTGCATTCACGAATTAGCTTTGCTTCTCATTTCCTGAAGAGTGTGTGTGTGTGTGTGTGTGTGTGTGTGTGTGTGTGTGTGAGTGTGTGTGTGTGTGTGTGTGTGTGTGTGTGTGTGTGTGTGGTGTGTGTGACTGTGTGTGTGTGTGTGTGTGTGTGTGTGTGTGTGTGTGTGTGTGTGTGTGGCGGCGATACTTTATAAGGATGAATCTCACAAAAACACATCCAGGTCCCATTTCATGCAATATTTTACACTACTAATCGAGTATTGTGTAGAATGTCTTGTTTTTCGAGTACAAATAGTATTTACTTGAGAAACAAAAAATATCAAGATTTTATGTCAAATCTATCAAAATTAAGTGAGTTTTGCTTTTTTTTTTTTTTGTCAACGGGTTAGAAAAACAAATTGAATTCAAAGAGAAAACAATTATTTGAAGTGCAATTATAAAACATACTAATGTACAATAATATGAACTATTATTTTATGCAAAACTCCTCTGAAAAAATGAATATCTTGATGCAAGCATTTTTAGATATTTGTACTGAAAAACCAAACATTTGTTATTTTTTTGCTGTGTAATTGGCATACAGGCTTTTTAAACAACAACAGAAACAATAATAATAATTTTCTCTAATTCCCAAAATTCCCATTGCCAATTATTGTTACTGTAAAAGTCATTTTTATTACAGTAATCAGAATTGTATGGTTATGCATTTTCATTCAAACTAAATATGAATGCATGCTGGAGTGAAATATGACGTGCATGTTGTTGTTTGTGAGATTCATGACTCAGACGAACAGCAGCGTAACTAACCGCAGGTTTAAGATGGCATTGGGTCTGAACCCGGTTTCTCTGTGCGTTAGAAAAACCCCGTCAGAAGCACAAAGCACAACAAACGTGAGATCTCTCACACCGTTATTAGCCGGCCGGGTTTGTGAGCACAATCCTGAAGCACATTCAATTTGCAATAGAACAGGGGCTGGACCACACCAATTGTTCTTCTATGGTTAAAAAACAACTCAGGATGATACGAGCGAAGAACAAGCATCTCACGAGCTCAACACACACTCAATGAATTACATGGCAAGCACACACACACACACACACACACACACATCGCTGTATATTGTCTTGACTGTAACTGTATTAAGCTAAGAAACCAAACACAAGTGAACTGGCATTGGTGATCAGGGCCTTTACAAGAGTTTAAGAGGACAATCTCCACACCAATGCCTACCAATTTATCTGTGTGCATGACTCCTTCCCTCGTAGTTTTATCCCACTTTCATTCACTCATCTCAAATTCCATCCCTCGTCCTCATTTATTATTGAACCGATGGACAAACCGAGCCGGTAAGCACTTCTCTCCCGGGTTACGCTTGGATCACTCAAAACGGACACTAAAGACTTTTTCTATTTATTGACAAATCGACACCAAAGAAACTTTTTCTGCACCTAACTGTTCTGCAAACGAAAACTGTTCAAAGAAAAAAAATAACCAAAAAAAAAAGGCGACAAAGCGGGAACGCCGAGTCGTCGTCGGATCGGTGGAGACTTTGGAAGCAGAATGGGATCGGAAGGGTTTTCAAATGCGACGGAGCTGTTCCCACGGCAAAAACGGAGAATGATGCGTCTCTCAAAACCAAACAAGATTGTCTTTTAATGTGTGCCTATGCAGTTTTTTCAACCAAGATGGAAAGAACAACAAAAACCTCATCAGCTACAATACCAAAGATTCAGAGTTACTCCCGCCGCAATTCCCTTCAGTTTCCAATCCCGCCGGCGCGGCGCGGAGGGGATCGCAGCGGCGCGTCTCTCCAAACATGGGACGTCTAGGGTTCAGCGTTTGGCTTATTTCATCCATTTTGCAGCTAAAACTAAAGGTGTAACTCAGCCTGATGGGCATACCAAAGATAAACACCTTTAAGCACATGCAACCTCACTTTTTCCATGTTGAACGACTCATTACCTTGTAGTTCTGCGCTCGCATCCCATCGTAGCCGGACGACGGATCCGTTCCACCAATGCAGACGTCATCCATCCATCATTTCCCAACATATGCACGTTCTTCTCCAAGCGTTGAATCCCAAGTCCCATGTTGGAGAGAGCCGGTTCCATCACTTACTATATTCCAACTAAAAGCCAATAATCTGCCAAAAACGCTCACTTAACCTGTTGAGAGGAAACTGCAGACTGTAGGTCGAATAGCTTTATCCTTTAGCTTTCTCTCTTTAAAAGCTTCGAGTCCAAAGATTCTCCAACACCACTTGGTTGGAGCTTCATCCGCTCTTCACGACAGTCAGGTCTTTAGGAACATGGGCCAAAGAGCTTGTCTTAGTACTTATATTTCGCTAATGCCTCTGTACAATGTCTTACCCAGGTTTTGCAATATGTGATTTATTTATGTAATTTATATGTGTTATGATTGAACTTAATTTAAATTGCCAAAAACCTCCCCTTTTATCCTAAATAGCTTGCCAAAGTTTACATTTACTTCTTTTGCATGTCGGACACCATCAGACGTATTTATTTATGACTAGTATGCATAGGTTATTGTTTCGTTTCTTAATTATTTCATGTATTTAATTAGATGTAATTGACTATTTAAGACTACTAGTGCATCAAAGATGCAGTGCTCCTCTTAATTTATTAGTTAGCTTTACTTTAAAAAGCAATCTATTTAATTTTTCTTAGAAAGATAATTCTGGAAATGTGTTAGCGATCAGGTTTTAGTTCTAATTTATGTGTACGTATGTCAAGATTTGATGGAAATAGTTAAGGTTTTGTTTGTCTTTTTCTTTCAAATGAAAACAATCTGTATGAAGGGGCATTTGCGATCGATTACGAGTTTCAGACGGATGGTATACGGGGCTACACGTTAACGGAGATCAACGCAGAACTCACCAAAGATAAATCCCACGGATGCTGAGAGACCGTTTGTTCATTGCTTCACTCGTAGAAGGACAAAAACTAGAAAAGCTGCTTCCAAAACTGACTTGTGTGTGTGTATAAAAGTCTTTCTATCTCTATAGTGAGAACCACAGAGGCTACCTCACTGAATTTTCCATTTGTAATTTTAATCGTGTTGATGAAACCAAAGATACCAAAGATTTCTTTTTCTCGAGTACGGTCTGCGCTGGACGGCATGCTTTGGATATTTTGATAACGCCACTCTCTCTTTTTCCTCTTCTTCCTCTTTCAGACACCAGTTCCTCCTCTCCTCGGAAAAATAAGTGCAATGGAGCGGATGGGACTCGCGTCGAGCTGTAGATTTTAGTTCTGATCGCCTCGTACCGGGCAAAACGTAAAAGACCTTGATGCAAAAACCAACCCACTAACAAAAGACCTATCCTGCACAGAAACATGAACTTTACCCATATTCTTTAATCAAACGCAATAAGTCGAAAAGTTCAGATATTTGTAGTTTTGATGGTTTTAGTCAAAGTAACTCTAAAGCCACATTTACACTGCAAAAGTGGCACAGAAGCGCCTCTGAAGTGGCATTTAGGTGACTTTCCTCAGACTGTTTAATGCTGCTTAGAAGTGGCATAAATGCATTTACACTGTATACAGGCATAATCCTGGCTTTTGTGTAGCAAATTATAAGCAGGCTTAGAGAAGCCTTAACTTAGCTGTGTAAAGACAGCATATCAAATGCATATGATGCATACACTGGCTTTAATACTGCAAATTAACACTGGCACAGAAGCGCCTCTGAAGTGGCATTTAGGTGTCGTTACACAGACTGTTTAATGCTGCTCAGAGGTAGTATAAATTAATTTACGTGGTAATTGCAACTGTATACTGTATCCAGGCATAATTTAGCCTTTACACTAAACGTTATGCAGGCTTAGAGCAGCCTTAACTCCGCTGTCTTTACACAGACTGTTTAATGCTGCTTAGAGGAGGCATAAATGCATTTACACCACAGTTGCAACTGTATACAGGTATAATTTAGTCTGTTTTTATGCAGCATTGCGTCTTATTTTAGGCAGGCTTAGAGCAGCCTTAACTCAGATGTGTAAAGATAGCACATCAAAGCTGCTGAACAATGCATGCACTGAGCTTTAATACTTATGCCAGATTTATGCTACAAAAGTGGCACAGAAGTGCTTTTGAAGTGTCATTTATAGATGTCTTCACAGACTAATGCTGCTCAGAGGTGGCATAAATGCATTTATGTCATATGCTGCATTGCATTTTGCTGAGATTTCACAATTATGGCATCTTTACACAGCTGAGTTAAGGCTGCTTTATGCCTGCTCAGAAATTCAGTAATGCTGCATTAAAGCCAGACTTATACCTAATATCAAATATACAGGTGCAATCGCTGTGTAAATGCATTTATGCCACTTCTAAGCAGTATTAAAGCGTCCGTGTAAAGATGACTAAAAGCCACCTCAGAAGCGCTTCTGTGCCATATTTAAAGTGTAAATTTGGCGTTAAAGAAATTTGATGTAGAAACATTTTTTTTACTGAGAAATTGCATTTACAAAGAAACTAGTAACACATTGAAATATATAATTAGTGTTTAAAACATACTCCAAAGAATCATTTTTACAGCTTTTTTAAGTGCAACACAATTCCAATTCGGACTTGCTGAAATTCACAACTCCACAAATTTGTTATAGATAATGATGATAAACATTTAAGCAAATAAAGTAGCCTATATAAATTAGTCAAAGCTCTTCAATCACGTGATGATAAAACCTGTCTAGCAAACCTCAAGTTAAAAATATCCCATTTGACTTTGAAAGGAGCTATTGAGTATTTTCTTTGTCAAAAACAATGTTGGTGTTTCTGTGCACGACAGACGAACTCTTAAACCAAAGACTAAACCAATCATCTCATAGCAGACCGAAGGGTGTTTTCAGGAAAACACGGCTAAAGACGCAACACAACGGGCAGATGGGATCGTATTGATCCGCTCCGCTGCAGCTCGTACATCATTCAGTCCTGTTGCAAATGTAACACATTTACTTGTGAAAAAACAGCATCTGTTAACAGGGACGCGAGCGTGTCACGTATCGATCGGATGGTCATCAGGTCAATACTCTTAGTGTTGATTCCGTATTTATGACGATCATTGCATTGATTAAACCAAAACATTCTCTTCAGTTTCCATCCCAAGTGATATTTTGTCCACCTCGACAAAGACGTAGAGCGCGCTTTTGTTGCAAAGTATGAGATATTGTTGGATGAGTGCCTTGCTTGAACCAAAGCGAAGTTTTCTCTGTTTCTTCTTCTGTTAGTACCTCAGCGGTTTTCATGCAATCCTGCAAAGAACAAAAAACGAACTCTATACCAAAGGCTTTCTAGACTTTACTTTTGAATGGTTGCAAAGCTTTAAATAAGAAAAGAAACCCCCGAGGCATGTCGAGGGCGCAGACCGTGCTTTTCTTACCAAATTTGTCTCGGATATACCTCATAGAAGATAGTGTTAGGGTATTGTTATTATAGCGTATGTATTAAATTATTCACTTACTCTTATTTTTTAGTAACTGTGACTTAAGACAAACCAAGAAAAAAAAAGCTTTATACATTTTTTTTTGTAATAGCTGAGGTTCGCTTACCAAAAAAACACAATGCTTGTCTTTTTCTCTCTTGTTAATGTGACAACTTTCACAATGTTTTGTGGTGCAACTTCTTTCCATGACTTTATTTTTGCTCATATTGTTAAGAAGGATATTATTTTTGGACCGGGAATGGTTGGTTGTTAGAATGAGCCTCGGGTTTACAGTTTTCAGTCGGTTGTACAGCTTCGATTTCATTTACACCATTCATTTTCTCGTTAAAACATAGCATCGCTGCCGTCATTCAATGCCGTAGCCTTGATTTATGCATGAGTATCTTTACGGTTCTAGCTAGCGTGTGATGCTTTTGAGTTTGGATCCGTCTCGTTTTGTTTTAACTGAGCCTCATTTTATTTGCATGTCGGCCTGATTGAATTCTTGAAGAGTTCAGTATAGAAACATCGTGCACTTGATCGGTTCGGTTTGAGATTGTAGTTGCATGAAATTGGCGGAAGCGAATCGGATGAATTGGCTTAAAACGACCGAACAAACCATTCTGGGGTGCGTTTCCCAAAAGCATCGTTAGCTAACTATGGTCGTTAGTTCCATTGAACTCTATTGGTAAGGACGGAACTTGCGACCATAGTTGTTTTTGGGAAAAGCACCCCTGATCAAGTGCACGTGACTTTAATCTTTCATTCTCACGAACAGAAACCCATCATCTGTATTGAAACCCATCATCTGTATTGAAACCCATCATCTGTATTGAAACCCATCATCTCTATTGAAACCCATCATCTCTATTGAAACCCATCACCTGTATTGAAACCCATCATCTCTATTGAAACCCATCATCTCTATTGAAACCCATCATCTGTATTGAAACCCATCATCTGTATTGAAACCCATCATCTCTATTGAAACCCATCATCTGTATTGAAACCCATCATCTGTATTGGGACATGAGTCAGTGTTTGTTTGACTCCCAAATTGGACGTTTTACCGAATCGTTATGCTCTAAATGCATCTACAACACCAATCCTGTCCAAAAATACAAAACTAAACATGGAATGTCCTCAAAGAGTTCAAATGTACCAGACAATCTACTACTAATGTAAAGAACGCTTTGAGAACTGACTCACAGACGTTTCAGGAGTTGTTGAACTGAGTGTTTTCATATGAAGGGAATTCCAAAGATCGCGCATGTAACGTTGAACCGCGGTATATTATGGACTGTATTCCAAAGATCTGCTTTTTTAATTCAAATTGAAAATAGATTGGAAACGGATTCTTGTCTTTTTCAGTTTCATCGTTTTTGTTGAATCATGTTCATGTAAAAATTGATTTTTGTTGTTGGAAATCACGAGAGAAAATTGAGATCAAATTTTAGTTTTGCATTCATGATCAACGTCTTTGAAACATTCAAAGTTCATGTTCTTCCACAAAATGTTTGATCATTAATAAAGCGAACAAGTGATTTTATTCCTAAACCATGTTTCATCAATCAGTCTCATGATGTAAATGTCATTTTTGCATTGTCTGAAATGTCAGACTTTAGTCATTTGAAGCATTGATTATTGATAGCAGCCTATTTTTTATTCGCTATAATGGACACTGAATAATCAAACATAGTTTTACACAGTTTGAAAGCATATTTGACCGTTTTTAGTTCAATTCATTATGAAAAGAACTAAACTAAATTTTACATTTTCATGTAATAAAACTATTTTCAAACTTCTTCACAAAAAGTATTTCATTTGTTGAATGAGTCCTAAATTAGAAAATTTTCACAAAACAAAATTTTAAACCATTGTTTACTTTTGTGTTTTTACACTTTAATATTTTTTTTGAGAGTTTTAAGTTAAACCATTAATATGCATATTTTAACCTAAATTTAAAAAATCATTCAACAAATGCAGAACCATTTTTTGTTCAAGAAAAGTTAATACAAATGTTAATTTGGTTTTATATTTTCATTCAAATTTTTTTCAATTTTATCTTTTTATTTTATTTTAAAGCTTCAAGAAAAAAAGTGTATTTGAAAATTTAACCCATTGATGTCTGCAAATGTAAAGAATTTAGTTTGACTTTTTTTTTTTTGTTCCAAGAGGAAACATTTATTTAAAATGTCAAACCATTAATGTGCAAATGTTAACTTTTTTGTTTGTTTTACATATTCATCTTTCATTATTTTTTGAAAGAAGAAAAGTTAATGTTAAAAATGTAAAACCCTTAATGTCTGATTTTTACCTAAGATTAACATCAAAACTCAAACTTTACACAAATTTCAATCAGGTTTATTTCTAATGGAATCAGTTGAGAAGCTTTTGGATCTGTTTTGATGTTTGATTGATTCTCATGTCAGGATCTGATCATCCGAACTCTTCCAGTGTAACTCTGATGATCAGGTGGGATTGACCAAATAGTATTTGAGCCTCTCATCTGTGCAATATTAATATCTGTGTTTGAATAAAAAATAAAAATGCAAGAAAAAAAGAAACAAAGCTACAAACTCAGTGTTGTCATTGTCGACTGTTTCTGAGATTTTCAGACTTATGAAAGTCAAAGCCGGTTTTCTTCCAGCACATCTGTGTGTTTGTGCGCTGATCTTTCACCGCATTACATCCGTCCATCTCGAGGCATCAGTGTTTCTGTCTGCGTCACGCTCATTTGTGTTGATTTTCTCGGTTTCTTTCGGTCACTATCATCAGATGGTAGTGTTGCGCTCATTGCTCTTCAATAAATGACTAATTCATTCATGTTCAAAACTGTGCAATTTGTCTTTTCTTTACTGAAGGAGTTTGCAGAACAAAAACCATACAGAAGCTAAAATATATATTTTTAAATACAGTATATTATATACATTATATACTTGTCACACTACCAGGATCGACTAAACACAAAAAGAAACAAGTCTTCATCTTCAACACTATTGAAAAAATTAAAGAAATGTACAATTTGACATTCTACAATTGAATTACACTATGGTTCATTATGTTGAGGTCAATAAGCAAAGTTACTGTTAAAAAAGAAATTAAAGTTTAATGTTTGCAAATTTTAACTTACAATTGTTAAATGAAAAAAAAATAACGCTTGTTTTTAAGCTTGTTAAAAAATTGAATCATTAATGTATGCATTTTTTTTTTACATTTTCATTCCCCAAAAAAAAAAACAACTTCAAGAAAGTTAGGTTGTAATATGTGCAGATTTTAATTTCTTTTTACATTTTCATTCAACAAATGAAACTTTTTTTCCCTTAGGGAAAATTATGTAAAAAATTTGAAAGCACTAATGCGTGCACATTGTAGCTTAATTTTTATGAAAAGTTAAATGTATAATGTTACAAAAGATTTATATTTCAAATAAATGCTGTTCTTTTGCACTTTCTATTCATCTGTGAATCCAGAAAATAAAATATATCAGTTTCCACAAAAATATTGTGCAGCACAACTGTGTTCAACATTGATAATAATCAGAAATGTTTCTTGAGCAGTAAATCAGTATATTATTATGATTTCTGAAGATCATGTGACTCTGAAGACTGGAGTAATGATGCTGAAAATTTCAGATTGCGCATCACAGAAATAAATTACAGTTTAACAGATATTCACATAGAAAACGTCTCGGGTTACTTACATAACCCATGTTCTCTTTCATAGTTCACTCGACGCTGCGTAGCTATGACGCATTGGGAACGCCCTCTGGCTGTGCTGATTGTCTGAAGCCCTTATAGAATAAAGTATTGTCTGATGGAGTGGATGTTCTTACGCGCCGTCTGCTCCTCAGATTTCTCTGCCGAAAAAGGCCACTTGTTGGCAGCTTGAGGAGCTTGGCAGCGGACATAGTTATGACGCATTGGGAACGATATACCAAACACGCCAAGCTAAGCACTGACATATCTGGCCCGATGAAGAACCAGATAGCATCTATGGCTGGTACAAACGGACAAGAACCGGAAACCAGGAGCCATGTCAAGATCCAAGTTATAAAACCTGATAAAAGGAACATCCTGCCGCCATACAAACATCGTCTAGGAGGACTACTCTAAAGGGAGCTTGAGAGGAAACCACACTCCTGTAGAGTGTGCCCAAACGCTGAGAGGTGAAAGACTACGCACCTCGTAAACCAGCGAAATAGCTTCCCTCACCTAAGTCCCGAAGGCCAACTTCTGAGTAGTGAGTCTTGACCCCTAAGAAGAGGGGAGATTAGAGGACTCGAGGCTATGGAATAGCATCCTGATCCACCCCATAGCATCGCTCTCTGGCAGAAGGCCTCAGCCTCTGGAGGAAACATGTATCAAGGGGGTGTCTGCCCACTGAATGGCGACCAAGAGGGGCGCGGTAGACCAATAACGCCACCTTAACGCCTGGCGACCTCTACACCATGAAGTGAAACTTCCACTTCAGGGCGTACAGTTTCCTCATGCTCCGGTGAGCGAAGCCTCAAACTCTCTGTAGCGAGAGCTGCTAGCTCGGTGCCCTGAAGCGAAGGACCAGCAGGAGACGGCCGAACCAGCTGCTCTCGAGACCCCCGAAGGGGTGGTAAGCCTCTCAGTTCCGCTACGTTTCCAGGCGGGAGAGACTGAGAGAAGTGCTCGCTGGAGACCGCTGCGCCCTGGAACACTGGCAGACTGATCTCTCGTCTTTTTTTTGCAATATAAAAGCTAGCAAAAATCAAGCGTAGCATTAGTTCTGGCAGGTCACGTTAGTCAAGCTCGCATCAGCTGACTCTCAGATAAACCCCATCTATCTATAGGAATGTGACACCCATCTAAGCATCCATATATAAGGTTGTCAGTATTATCAGCAGTTCTGTCAGTCAGGAATAAGCCTTCTGATTCTCTTTTGAATCGGACAAAATCTGTAGGAAGGAGTTCTTGTCCAGAACGGAATCCAAACTATATGCTAATTGTCAATCATCTTTGATGATAGTGGAGTCAGGAATAAGCCTGATTCTCTTTTGAATCGGACAAAATCTGTAGGAAAGGAGTTCTTGCCCTGAACGGAATCCAAACTATATGCTAATTGTCTATCATCTTTGATGATAGTGGTCCTGACAGAACGAGCGCTCTGTAATTTGTAAACGCCAAATTAGGCCGCTCAGCAACCGCTCGTCGAGTTTAGACAACTGGGATTCGAGGGGCCAATTAATAGAGGGCTTCCATGAGGCACGTTTCCAGCATGTCTATAAGCTCCGAGTAGGCCGTGGAAGACCGCGCTTCCTGGTCGCTAGGTGGGAGAGCATCGGCTGAAGCAGGCCCGAAATCCTCGGAGTCGGACGCCACGGTGTACAAAGATTGTTCTATCCTGGAAGAAATCGTTTAGCGTGCCTCCAGGCTAGAGCATAACAATCATTAAGAGAAGTCCCGCGAATCCACGCATGCAGGCTCAGGCGAGAAAGGGAGAAAGGGAGAGAAAGGGCGAGCTCAACATCCGAACCCCAAGCTGCGGATTCACGGAGGGCCAAGGCCGCTTCCGGAGCGCGACGGGGAAAGATGGAACTTGAACAGAATATACATTTAGAAGCGCCGTAAACCACATCACACGTGTGTGAAAGCCCAAAGCCCAAAGGACGTAAGAACGTCGAGGACGGCATCTGACAATAAATTGGCGTGACTCTATAAGTGCTTCTTATAGGCACACCCAGAGGGCGTTCCCAATGCATCATAGCTACGCAGCGTCGAGTGAACCTATCAAAGATAACAGCTATTTTACATTTGTAATAGTATTTCACTATTTTTACTATATTTGCTGTATCAAGTAAACAGCCTTGGTAAGACTTTCAAAAGCATGAAAATATTTCTGACGTGAATGCACATAGAGAGAATGTGTTAAGAATTAAACTGAAGCAAAGAACAAAACCTTAAAACGTTCTATTTAATACTCAAACACAAGTCTATAGTATAGTTGTACCCATAACCCTCCACTAACACACGAACGTCAGATATCCTCTGGTGTTGGTGATTTGTGTCTAACACGTTTCTCTGGATCTCTGCTGGTCGACAGCCGCTCATGTTTGTGTCTTATCGCCTGACATTAGTCTCCATCACTTGTGAGGAGGATCAGGGCCGTCAGATAAAGAGTGACATTCAGAGATGCTGGTCCTCACAATGACAGCTGCCATTGAAGAGCTTCATGTTAAAACAGCTGCAAAAGGGCACAGAAATCATCCGAACATCATCACGCTCAAACCCAACTCAAGCTCGTACGATGCCTTTCTTTCAATGCACCAAGAAACAATAAACACTTGACAATTCAGTTAAAAAGTCACAGCAGTTCTTAACTGGGTTCTTTTCGAAAGTTAAAAATTTTTTAAAATGTCCTTATAATGAAATATTCATTAATTGAATAATAGTAATTTTTCTTGCTGTCAAATCGATTAATCGTGATTAATCGCATCCAAAATAAAAGTGTGCGGTTAAATAATATATATGTGAACGTACTGTGTATATTTATATATAAATGCATACTCCTACATGTATATATATGTGAATATTTCTTAAATATATAAATGTATGATTGTGCATTTATATACATATGCACAGGACACACACACATATTTAACAGCACACTTATTTTGGATGCGATTAATCACGATTAATCGATTTGACAGCACAAGTAATTTTATTGGTTGATTTTAAACATTCATTTTAAAATAAATAAATATTCATTTTTATTTCAGTGTTAGTTTAGTAGCAGATACAGACGCTTGTAATATGATTTTTTTTATTTGTGATTAAAATGAACAAATGCTGTTTGACTATATCTGAACAATTATTTTAACATCTGCGTATATGAGACTTTTTTTCTCTAAAAATGCCTCAGTATTTTATTGTTACAAATATTACATGAGACACTTTCTTTTTATTTTGACATTTTACAGCTTCGTTTTTATTTTAATTAGAATTTTAGTCATTTTGGTGTTTACATAATTTTTATTTTTTTTTATTAATGTACATTTATTAATTTTTATTTCAGATTTTGCATATCAAGTTAAAAAATAAATGTTGCTTTGACATTTTTTAAATTAATTTGTCAATTTTAATACATTTGCTTTATTTTAAATAATTTCGTTTTTAGTGGTTTCGAGACAAAAGACATTTAAACTGATGAATTTGCAACAATTATATTTATTTCCAATAATCACACAAGCACAGATCTTAGATATGGACACGATTCACTCATCTCCGCCTTCAGTGTTTAATACAACGTTTCAT
>CM050433.1:374522-379522 GCA_027564155.1 Gymnocypris eckloni scoliostomus | reverse complement strand
GTGAGTGAGTGTGTGTGTGTGAGTGTGTGTGTGTGTGAGTGTGTGTGTGTGAGTGTGTGAGTGTGTGAGTGTGTGAGTGTGTGAGTGTGTGAGTGTGTGTGTGTGTGAGTGTGAGTGAGTGTGTTCTGTGCAGTCAGCTGAAGTCATGATTGATTTCAGGGGTTTTAATAAACTCTGCGGGCTCAGACACACACTGATGAGTTTAACACACAGCAGAAAACTAACCACCATTAACTCCACTACAAACCAACCAAAGACTAGTGCTTTTAATTGTCTCTAATTCTAAACTTGTGACTTTTTACAGAGAATTGATTAACACTGAACACCGTTTATGAGGTAAATGCATTGCTATGATCATGCCGTTGCTCTTACCCTGAAGAACAGAGGATTTCCGTTCAGAGACTCGGCTCGTCTGATGTTCTCCGCGCCGCACTGAAACACAGTTCAGTCAACATTACAGCACATCTGCAGAAACCCCATCACATCTGCTTTATTGACCACATACACAGAAAACTACATTTTTCATTAAAAAGTGTCTAATTGCATAATCAAGTAGAGTATCTCACAGAAGTGAGTACACCTCACATTTTTGTAAATATTTTATTATATCTTTTCATAACAGTGAAACACACTGAAGAAATGACACTTTGTACATCAATATTAGTTCTGAAATATTTAGCAGCAACAGTGTAAATAACTACATTTTACAACTCAAACAATACAGATCATTCTGGCCAAACCACAGATCAGAGATAATCACAGATTAGTTACTGATCAGATCAGGCTGTTCAGACTGGCTGCTGTGTCAAAGCATATTATTACAAATATTTGGAAGAGAAAATGCACACAACACACACCGCATGCACACACAGGCTGGGAAACACTCACACTCTTCAGAAGCGAAGCGCTGATCGATGAGTTTCAGATATGAGAGCAGAGGTCAAAGGTCGCTCCGCTCACCGTTAATAACAAACACTGCAGTGATGGGAAACAACGATCCTACAGTACACACTCCAGTCCCCAGCAGTGACAGTACATCACAACATCAGCTGCGGATTTACTGATTTCTGTCCTTTACTGTAGCAACCCATATGTGTGTGTGTGTGTGTGTGTGTGTCTCTGTGTGTGTGTGTGTGTGTGTGTCTCTGTGTGTGTGTGTGTCTCTGTGTGTGTGTGTGTCTCTGTGTGTGTGTGTGTGTCTCTGTGTGTGTGTGTGTGTGTGTGTGTGTGTGTGTGTGTGTGTGTGTGTGTGTGTGTGTGTCTCTGTGTGTACTGCACTTTGTAAATATGAGCAGGGCTTGATTGTTTGTTTTAATACAATAGAGTTATATTTATAGCAAATGTCACACTAAAAACTGTAATGAATAAACCTCAGACTGAAGGACTAGTAAATCACGTCTGTACAGAAGAACACAGGAGAAGTTCAACACTCTTCAGCAATAAATCACAAGTTAGTTTATCTAAAGTAATTTTGTTAGTTATAAGTTGAACTGATCATCAAAGGTCAGCAAACACATTGGGTTAATAAAATGAGATTAGATATATTTGTGTTGTTTAACATATTTAATTATTGCAGGGTCAATATTCTGAGTTTGTATTTCACTGTTTAATTCATTTTGATGAATACTGAATCTGTTTTTGTGAGTGTGATGAATTAATACACATTCATATTTAGTCTAGATTAGATCTACAGTAAGATCATGTTCACGTGCGCACTCAGTCAATAAATGGACAAAAAAGTAACTCAGATATTTTCTGTGTAAATTTAAAAGTAATGTGTGTATTTTACTAGTTACTTGAAAAAGTAATATTATTACGTAACCTGGTTATTTGTAATACACCCGACACATGTGTATAAAGCAATAAGGTACTCGAGTGTGCTGTATTGTGAATAAATCACGATTTATTCATTGATGTATTCACGATACAGCACGGCCTCAGAGTACCTTATTGCTTTTATAAAACGGTTGCCACACAAAAAAAAATATTAAAACCAAAAATATATTGAAATGTAACTTTTTTGAAGTAAGTTCGAGGGTCTCAAAATTAAAGACGAAAGATGCAACATAACGCCACTCATACTTCATTAAATAAATAAACAGTTAATTCTGTTGTGATGCTATATTAGTGTTTGTTTATGTTGCTAAGGGTGGTTGCTAAGTGTGTTACACAGAACCTTTGGGTGAAGCGGTCATTGCCGTGCTGTATAGGGAATAAAACATTATATATTTATATATTATTTTTTTTGTATTATGGGTCTGATCAGTAGGAGAAAACAATATGCAGTAGAATGCATGAAAAATGTAAGATGCTTTGGATAAAAGCGTCTGTCAAATGCATAAATGTAAACAAAATTATTCTAAATATATTATAATAATGAAAATATACAATACAATATATTATGTATATAAAATCATTTTTTTCAATATAGTTTAACTGTTGACCACTTTATATTATATAAGTCACTTGATTGAATTCTGCAACAGGACTCTTAATTTGAAGTAGTTACACGCACCTCTTCCCCGAGGATCTGCGAGTACTCGATGTCCAGCTCGTGCAGCGTCTCGATGTGGTCGCTGGTGAAAGCGATGGGCACCAGCAGCAGGTTCTTCTTCCCGCGCTGACAGAGGCCCTTGATGACCTCATCAGTCTGCGGCCCCAGCCACGGCATCGGCCCCACCTACAGGAGCCCGGCAGGGACACAGATCACCTTCAGCGAGCTCCGATCTGAGTGCACCACTAGAGGACTGTTTACCAGCTGCGCTTCATTATGATAAACCACGCTTCCACACAAACTAAATAAAACATCATTTTACACTTTTAAAAAAGTGACCCTGGACCCCAAAACCAGTCATACGGGTCATAAAAACTAAATTGAGACGTATGCATCATCTGAAAGTGGATTAAATCAAAATATTGAGAAAATCGCTTTAAAGTTGTCTGAATGATGTACTTAGCAATGCTTATCACTAATCAAACATTGAGTTTTTAATATATCTTATGGAACATGATCTTAATATCCTAATGATTTTTGGCATACAATAAAAATGTATAATTTTGACCCACACAATGTATTGTTGGCTATTGCTACAAATACACTCGACTGGTTTTGTGCTCCAGGGTCACATGGTTATTTCTGACCGTGACCTTTGACTGCCAGACGAGTCTGTATGGGTTACAGTGTCCTAACCGCTCCATCACCCTCTGAACCGTCGCGCCAACTTCCTGTGGGTACGGATCGCCCCGGTTCACCACCTAAACACACAATTACACCCCAGGACACGTTTGTTTCTTACTTATTATTCTAGACCATGAACAACACTCAGGATGCATTCAGGATCATCTTCACACAGATTTATTGTGAGGGAACAAAACTTAGCAAATGCTTTAAGACGGTCAAAACATTGATATATATTTTCAGATTTGTTCATGATTTATTTTAAGAGATATAACCCGGGGGATTTTGGACCCAGTTATGTATGGAGTACCGTTAGGAGTCAAAAAAACGTTTGTAAAATTAGGTTATTAAGATATATTAGTATCAAAAAACTTAAAATACCGTATATTTAGCCTTTCCCCATATCTCACTCACTTATGGAGTGAATTTAGTTGATAATCATGAATATGTGCGCCTGTTGATGAACCATTGCATGTATGAAAAATTGAACACTTTCATCTGAAAGTTAAGATTATGCAATTAAAACTAATTTATTTACTTTGAAAGTTATATTCATGTTGTTTTGTTTATTTCATAAATTTAGACTGTACTTGAGCAATAATGAGTTATAAATTCAGAGGAATTTAATTAAATCACATTAATTATGGTAACTTATTATGGGTAATTCTCATATTACATATTATATAAATGTCATACGATGAAATATTAAAATAAGATGTCTCACCAATATTGAAAAAATGTTTTGTATCAGTTCTTTTGGTGTGGTTTATGTGTAATTTCAAATAATTTCTCAATTTTGTAATGAATCAAAAAGTGGCAAATGCAGTAATAACATGATAACATTCAAAACATTTACATATTTTCACACGCAATCGATAACGAGAAGTTGCTGATCAGATAAAACATGGTCTGAGTTTAAAGTTTTTAAAATATTATATCACTTAAACTATAAATGTATCAATGTTTTATCAAATAACAATACTTCAGGTCCAAACGTACACTACACATATGAATCATACACAGCGTATGAGGGCTAAAGATACGCAGACGCTGATGAATCATGTGCTGAGACTCACAGACAGCGGCAGAGAGTGAGCCGAGAACAGAATCACCACATCGTCTCTCTTCTCCGGAGGAAACTTCTCCAGCTCATTACGAACATGTTCAGTGAAACACTGAAAGACACGAGGAAGAGCGGATTGAGTCACTGCTAGAGATCAAACAGACTAAAGATTTCAGTATTCATATCAAACAACAAGAACAACATCAATGAACATGTCTTCAAATATCAGTTTTCAGACATAATTAAATATAACAAATATTAATTACAATCCAAAATGTGTTTACAAATTCTGAAAGGTTTTCATATTTCTTATTGATTTGCAAATAAATAAAAACCTGTTAGTTACACTAGAGTTGAAAGGTTTAGTGTCAGTATGATTAATAAAAGAAATACTTTAATTCCTCGAGGCTGCATTAAATCGATCAAAAGTGACAGAAAAGACATTTATAATAACAACAGATTACTATTTCAATCGAATGCTGTTCTTTCAAACTTTCTATTCAAAGATTCCAGAAAAACTAAATGTATCAGTTTCCACAAAAATATTGAGACAACTGTGTTCAACATTGATAATAATCAGAAATGTTTCTTGAGCAGAAATCAGCATATTATTATGATTTCTGAAGATTGTGTGACACTGAAGACTGCAGTAATGATGCTGAAAATACAGATTTGATCACAGAAATAAATTACAGTTTAACACATATTCACATAGAAAACAGCTGTTTTAAATTGTAATAATATTTCACTATTTTTAAT
>CM050433.1:349522-372022 GCA_027564155.1 Gymnocypris eckloni scoliostomus | reverse complement strand
TTTTTTATAACTGAAGGCCAGTATCACTGATACTAATTAATACTGATATCCTATAAAACATATCCCATAATATCTAACCATTGACTATAGCCATTCAACTTTACATTAGAATTAAGAGCTATCAGTTTAAACTTATTAGATTTTAAAAATAACTTCTAAATTAAGTGAACTTTAAACAACCTTCACATAAACCGCTATAATATATGATAATAATAGAAGTGTCATATTTAGCCTCGGCAGAAATAGAAAGAAATTGAATAAAGTTATCAAACACTAAATACAGATGAATACTGAAGCTATTAAAGTGGTTGATTTCCTCCTGTTTTCTTTGATGTTATTAGCTTGTTTTTGGCTGTTATTTATTTAAGAGCCGTTGCTGCTGAACGTGACGTGGATCTGACACGCATCTCTCTGTTTCTGACCCGCTTCAGTCTCTTCTAATGAACGGACCAGTTGAATCGGGTGTGTTCGACATTGCACTCTCGTAGTTTATTTCACGCTTTGATATGAAAACGATGATAAGACCGTTTGCACGCGTGTTTGTCTCGCGCTGAACTGAAAGCGTGTGACGCACGTCTGAAACGTCTCCAGTCTGATGTGCTCGTAAAGACTTGCTTGCCGTGACTGAATAAATGCACTCCTTATCAAGAAAAGAGAGACAGATGTAGCAGCTAGAGTGGGATGGACAGCACTAGCCCCGCCCCTGCGTTAACGGCGTTCAGGGAAGTCGTGGCCTAATGGTTAGAGAGTCGGAGTCGTAATCGAAAGGTTGTGGGTTCGAGTCTCGGGCCGGCAGGAATTGTAGGTGGGGGGGGTGAATGTACATCACTCTCTCCACCTTCAATACCACGACGAGGTGCGTGTGTGTGTGCGTGTGTCTGTATGTCTGTGTGTGTGTGTGTGTGTGTGTGTGTGTGTGTGCGCACTTGGATGGATAGGTGTGTGTGTGTGTGTGTGTGTGTCTGTCCGTCTGTGTGTGTGTGTGTATGTATGTATGTGTGTGCATGTGTGTGTGTATGTACGTGTGTGTGTGTGTGTGTGTGCACTTGGATGGATAGGTGTGTGTGTGTGTGTGTGTGTGTGTGTGTGCACTTAGATGGATAGGTGTGTGTGTGTGTGTGTGTGTGTGTATGTGTGTGCGTGTGTCTGTCCGTCTGTGTGTGTGTGTGTGTGTGTATGTATGTATGTCCGTGCGTGTATGTCTGTGTGTGTCTGTCTGTCTGTCCGTCTGTGTGTCTGTCTGTCCGCCTGTGTGTGTGTGTGTGTGTGTGTGTGTGCGTGTGCGTGTGTATATGTATGTGTGTGCGTGTGTCTGTCCATCTGTGTGTGTATATGCATGTATGTATATACGTGTGTGTGTGTGTGTATACGTGTGTGTATATATATATGTATGTATGTATATATATGTATATGTGTATGTGTATGTGTGTGTGTGTGTATATGCGTGTGTGTGTGTGTGTGTGTGTGTGTATATACGTGTGTGTGTGTGTGTATGTGTATGTGTGTGTGTGTATATGCGTGTGTGTTTGTGTGTGTGTATATGCGTGTGTGTGTGTGTATATGCATGTATGTATGTGTAATGTGTGTGTGCGGTTACTTTGTATTGCCGCTGTATTTCTGTATTGTTTCGGAGCACATGCTAGCGTTAACCCTGGCTCTCACCCGTCTCCGGACACATCTCGTCCAGTAGTTTGACCATGCCTTCTCCCTGCAAGGTGGTCCAGGCTTTGATTGGAGACCCTCCTCCGATCTTGCTGTACTGCTCTTGGATCTTTGGGGTTCGTCGTTTGGCAATGAAAGGGCCGAGTTTACTGCAAACACACCAGAAGCTATAAAAGGCATTTCAGGCGTCTGTTGTACAGTTATATAATCCCTCCAGGGCTTGTTTCTCGTACCTCTGCACTGGGAGCTGTATGAGGTCCGTGTCCATGAAGAGCCGTAAGAGGAACTCACGCACGTCTTCCAGTTTCTCCGGGCCGCCCATGTTCAGCATCAGGATCCCTGTTTTGGGTTTTCTGCAGAAGAAACGAACACAACGGTTTTAAGTCGAGGGGATCTCTTCAGACGAAGTTCTGGATTAAAACCGGTCCAGATTAAACTAAACCCGACGAGACGTCTGCACAGGAACAGCAGGACATTAACAACCAGAGGAGGACATATTTAAAGTCTTTTCTGCGTTTGTTATAAAAGCTAAATAAAGCATTACAAATCTGAACCTCCTACAGCCACAGATCCAGTTCTACATCTGCATTATTCAGAGAAAACGCTTTAGTGTTGTTTATATAGTACGGTTATTCATATTTTGAATTAGCTTTTATTTTTTCATTTTAGTTTAAGTTGTAGTCATTTTATCCTTGTCTTTTTTTATATTTGCTAACCTTTTACTTATATTAGCTTTCTTTTTTAAAACACCTTTATAAAATGTTTTATGTATTTCGTTTTACATTTTATTTCAGTTAGTTGCCAACGTATCACTTATATTTTTGTTTATATTTAAGTTTAGTCATAAAATGTATATTTTATTTTAGCTATATTTCAATGAATTGTCTATGAACTATTTTTAGTTTACAATAAAAACACTGAAAAGCAAAAACCCATATCAGCAATTGTACTTCGTGGATATAATAATAAATAAAAAATTACCTTTAATTTGCATATATTTCAGTTTTAGTCATTTCATAAAATTATTTTAGTTATTTGTCAAGAATACATTTCTTCTTTTTGTTTACATTTTTTAGTTTTTATTCTACTATTTATATTTTATTTAAATTAACACATTTTAAAAGCCCATACTGCAACAGTAAGCAATAATGTGAGAATCTTTTAGCGTGTCATGTGTACATGAAAGATTCTGGAGATAAACGTTGTTCACTTCATCAAAACTCTCGTATTAAAGCACGTCGAGCACTTGTGCTCCACAGCATCCGCAGCTGGTGTTTTCCACAGAAGCAGAGAATAAGCGCTTGTTTGCTCGTGTGTGATTGAGTGGATGTTCAGGAGACGCTGTACCTGTTCTCCTGAGTCTCTGGAGCGGCTGAGCTGACAAACGCTGCTGCTGCGGCCGTCGACTGCTGTCTGAGAAACACACTCCTGCACAAACTCACCCGCACCACTGCACACACACAGAGACAGAGACAGAGACACACACACACAGGCACACACACACACACACAGACAGACACACAGACGCACGCACACACACGCACACACACACACACACACACACACAGACACACACACAGACACACACACACACGAGACACACACACACACACACACACACACACACACACACACGAGACACACACACACACGAGACACACACACACACACACACACACACCCGTCAGAACAGATCATGAAACAGTTTGACAAAACTAATGCATGTTAAACACACTTGCAGATCAAGTTTTAAAGGGGGACAAAGGAAATTATATTTTGCATAAAGATACATTTTTTTTTATTCCATTGTGATAATATTTTTAAATGACAATTAATATTATTTCTATCTGAGAAAATGGTCAATAATGTCTTTAATTTAAATTTTAGAGCCACAAAATACATAAAGCATCTTTTTAATCCACTTATGAATTCTGCTTTATTCTGAGAAAAAAAACAAGTGTTGTTTTAGTATTTATTAATTTTTAAGTTGAGTTTTGAGTTTTAGTCATTTTGATATTTTTATTATATATATATATATATATATATATATATTCTATTCAGCTTTAATTTATATTTTTGCGGATTTAAATAAAAGTAAGTGTATATATATATATATATATATAGTATTAAAGTAACGAGTTAGTAATGAGCCTAATATTTTTTTGCATTACTATAATGTAATAATTTGTGGTGAAATATACTTTATGCCAAACGAATGGCTTATGATTTTTCTTTTTCTTTTATTAGACATTTTATTTTCAAATGTGATCTTGTTTTTGTTAGATTTATACTATTTGGCTAAAAAATGGAATAATTTATGAAAAAGATAAGCAATAATAACTATTATTGTTTTGTGTGTGTGTGTGTGTGTGTGTATATATATATATATATATACACACACACACACACACACACACACATTCAATGTATCATTATTTTAAATAACACTAATTAATAATAGCTCTTCTGTTGTCCTCTTTTGTAAGTCACTTTGGATAAAAGCGTCTGTTAAATGACTAACCGTAAATGTACTAATTATAACACAAAACCTTGATTAGTACTATTATATGTAATTTAGTCTACATTTTTAAGACAGAAGAAAGCACCAGGACATAATACAGTGGCATGTATGATATGATAAATATTTAAAAGCATTAGTGTTTATTAATATGTATTCTGGCGGGAGCGCTGCAGTAGCGCCGCTTGGCCGCACGGGGTCGCTGCTGGCGCACTTACGCAAGTTGTGAAAGCGCGTTTTATAACATGATGTTTAACGCCACGGAAACTTTAACTCCTGCTTTTTGTTGTCGAATCGTGAATGTAAACCTCGTGCAGTCGTTTAACTTCCCATTCGTTAATTCAGATATGAAAACATACGCTTTATTATTCCCCGAAGAGCTGAAAAACTGCGGAAAGTCATCGAGACACTTTAACCTTCATGAACAGAGCCGATATAAACACGGTTCATTCCAGCCCCTGCACTGTTGATTCTGCATGATTAATGATGCAGATGATTATATAACCTCCTCAGTGAATGAACGAGAGAATGTCAAGTGTGTATTTAGAGTCGTAAACACACTTACGCTGCACGAGCCTGCACGCGCCTCCGAAAACCGCCATTATTTCGCGCTCTGGCGTAAAGTCTCCTCGTGTTCCAACGGCAGAAAAGAGCGAAATGCGTAAACTGCCAAATGAAAGCGCTTCTTTGTTTCCTCCGTCTTTCTAAAGCGGCCAAATTCCGATATAGAGCTACTAATCGGTGTCACTGTTATCACGGCGTCATGACGCACACTGGCCCCGCCCTCTCCCGTACGTCAGCACGTCGTGACGAGAGCCGTGCGTGAAGCGCGTGTCTGTATTCATTCACAGAAAACACAACAAAACCAACTTTACTAAAAAAAATCGGTATGATATCAAAATCTACAGGGTCTGAATTTCATTTGATGCGCAATACACAACTGAAAGCAGCTTTTATAGTTTATTTAAAATAGACGCAGCATAACTCAGCGAAGTCTTTTTTAGTGTATTGCAATACTTTTTAAATTATAGAGGCTCAAACCCGAACAAACAAATAAATATCCTCATAAAACAAATATAATTCAGTTTTGTATTACTTTTGAATTCTGTCACAATGTTTTATTCTTTCATTTTTAGTTTCCGTAGTTAAGGCCTCCATATTTAATGTCATCATGTCAATTATTATTTAATTTTGTAATATTATAAAAGCACGTGGCTAACGGCCAATCTTTTTGCATGTTAAAGCAAATTATTTTGATTTTTTTTCTTTTTCATTTTAAGTTAAGTGCTATCATATCCTACTATATACAGTATTTATTTTTTATTTACATTTACTTTATTTCTGCAGGTTTGGGTCTCTATGTTTTATGTCTGTCATGCAATTACTAAATAATGATATATATATATATTTAAAGAACAGGGTTAACTTCTCTGTGCACGTGAAAGCAAATTAAATTGTCTAATAATCCATATTTCTCCACGTATCATTGTTTGTGTCCTGATCTTCATCCTCAAGCAGAATGTGTTTGCATCACAAGGAAGTAAAGCTATATTTCACCGATGTTTTTAACAGAGTTTCCTGCTGTAACCGGTTCTGCTACAAGTCATAACACATCAACTTATTCTCTTTCACTGGAACAAACCAACGAATCACTGTTGCACTGTTCTTATACATCTGTCTCTGTCTCTGTTCAACGACTGACTGCGTTTCGGATTAATACTTTCATCAAATCAACACAATTATTACTTCACTGCTTCAATTGTCTCTTGCTGGAACATATTAGATCATGCATGTTATAATAGACAACATAAATTGACCTATTTGTTCTGAATATGATTATGAAGACACATCTCAGTGCAGTTGTGCTTCTCTGCTTCCCTCTAGTGGAATAAAACACAAATGCATGATCTCATTGAGTGTGTGTGTGTGTGTGTGTGTGTGTGGTGTGTGTGTATGTGTAGGTGTAGGTGTATGTGGTGCGTGTAGGTGTGTGTGTGTGCATGCGTGTATGTGTAGGTGTGTGTATGTGTGTGGTATGTGTGTGGATTGTGTGTGGTATGTGTGTGTGTGTGTGTGGTGTGTGTGTGTGTATGTGTGTGATGTGTGTGTGTGTGGTATGTGTGTGTGTGTGTGTGTAGGTGTGTAGGTGTGGTGTGTGTGTGTGTGTGTGTGTGCGTGTTATGTGTGGTGTGTGTGTAGGTGTGTGTGTGTTATGTGTGTGCGCGTGTTATGTGTGTGTATGTGTGTAGGTGGTGTGTGTAGGTGTGTATGTGTGTGTGTGTGTATGTGTGTGTGTGTGTGGTATGTGTGTGTGTGTGTGTGTGTGTGTGTGTGTATGAGTGTGTATGTGTGTGTGTGTGTGTGTGTGTGTGTGTATGTGTGTGTGTGTGTGTGTGTGTGTGTGTATGTGTGTGCGTGTCTGTGTGTGTGGGTGTGTGTGTGTGTGTGTTTAAGGCCGGCAGCGCTGGATGAAGCGCGGGTACAGGCAGACGTCCCGGATGTGATGACGGTTTAGCAGCCAGGTGAGGAATCGCTCCAGACCCAGACCGTATCCGCCGTGAGGACACGTGCCGAACTTCCTCTGAAACACACAAGCATACACACGCTGATGTCTTATGACAAACAGCTGCACAATATTCTCAACATCTGCAATGATTTTAGTAGCATTTTGTCAAACTTAACAACAGTATTATTTTCAAACTACACTGTAAAATTATGAAGTTGGAGATTATCGTTTTGCAAAGAAAAATATTATTTCTGTCTACGTGAAAATGTGATGTTTAATCGTTGTTACTTGATGTTTCTGTAATTATTTGTGAAATTTATTACCAATTTCTAAGCTTTTTGTTCTTCAAATTACATTTTATTCCAGTGTATTTCACGTAATCAAATCTTAGTTTTTTAATGAACAACATTAGCATTATCTCTCTCAAAAAAAGGCCACGTGGCATGTCGTATATTACAATATTTTAAGAAAACAAACCTGATTCTAGGTATTGTTATAACGGTGCTTGTGAATGTAAAAAAAGGATTTAGTGTTCTTCCAGCAAACATGCATTGATAATTAAATTAAAACTATTTATTATAAATTATCATTTAACTTTGTGATACCATTTGCCAACAATGTCTCCTTCAAATGTAGAGCAAATACATAAATATCAAGCTGTTTGGGATGGTAATATTTTGTATGTATTTGAAAGTCTCTTGTGCTCACCGAGCAGCATTTACTTGATCAAAAATACATAAAAACAGTGAAATTATTCTAATATCCTGATTTGCTGCTCAAGAAACATTTCTGATTATGATCAATGTTGAACACAGCTCAATAGTTTTGTGGAAACTGATACATTTAGTTTCCAGGATTCACAGATGAATAGAAAGAACAGCATTTATTTGAATCAGAAATGATGTGTAGGATTATAAATGTCTTTACTGTCTCTTTCTGAATGCTAGAGTATATGAAGTATAGCCACCGGGCCGTTACCTGGTCGTTGTACCAGTAGTAGGGTGTGGGGTCGATTCCCTCTCTCTTAAACCCCTCCAGGAGCTCCTCAGCGTCCCAGATACGCATGGAGCCGCCCACGATCTCACCCACGTTAGGCATCAGCACATCCACCTGACACACAACACAACATGTGTGTCCTTTTGCATATTCATCTCTTTTCGGTATGTGGCTTTAGTTTTGTTCTGGTATCACATTGGTCCATATACACTATATTGCCAAAAGTATTGGCACCCCTTCTAATGACTACTTTAGTAATTTCCATGAGTACAAATCTTAATGTTTAAGCGTATAATGATATTCTAGGGAATCTAATTGTATAGCAACAGTTTGGACTCTTTTCTATTCTAACATGACAGTGTCTCTGTGTATAAGACAAGAATCAAAGAGAAATGATGATTCAGTCAGTGTGGAAGAACTTGACTGAACACCTCTGGTGTGACTTTAAATGCAGACCATGAGCCAAAAACTCATGTTAGAATAGAAAAGAGTTCTGTCCAAACTGTTGCTATACAATTCGATTCCCTAGAATATCATTATATGCTTAAACAGTAAGATTTGTACTCATGGAAATTACTAAAGTAGTCATTTCATTAGAAGGGGTGCCAATACTTTTGGCAATATAGTGTATCTGCATGTTTAAACACTGAATATGTTGTGATTGGCTGTGGTTGAATTTTAACAAAAATACTACAGCAAAAACAACTAGATTCATATACATTTCAAATATTAAAGACAAGTAAACAGTAATAAAATAGTAACAAACGAATCAATTAGCAATAGCATAAATACAACTGAACCGAATTTCAGGTACAGAAACCGTAATTAAGTTTTCATAAATAAAATACAGATTTAAGTAATTAAATATTTTCAGTCAAGATCAGTGAATGATTTTCTTTGATTAATGTTAATAACAGGCAGCGTGTTTATTAGGCTGCTGTCTCTTTAACACCGAACGCACGCAGATGGAGCGTTCCTAAAAAATACATATATTTAAAAAGCTATTTAAATATCAAAAAAACGAAATGCTGCAGAAAAACAGAGATGAGAGAGATGTATTATTTTATGGAGTGGCCATTGTTTAGTGCTATGTGTTCATTCATACTGGAAGCCAGAGGGCGCCCTCGTGCACACACTGCGAATATCACTGTTACTTGTTCATCTAGTGTCTTTCGCGAGAACAACACAGTGACGAAACGAGCAGTTTGTCCGTTTAGGGCTGCTGTAGAAACATGGTGACCACGTCCATGTAAGGGGACCCGCGGTGTATGTAGATATAAACTGCTCATTCTAAAGTAATAAAAACATAACGGTAAATTATGTAACGTCTTTATACTCCTCTGGAAATGTAGTTGTGTAAATTACATTGCATTGCTGTCTATAGATCATCCTAAACACTACACAGTGCACCTGAGTTCTCGATAAGCAACCCTAAATGTTCATGAGGATCCTGACCGACTCGGTGAGGCGGCGGTCCTCGGCGCAGCGCTGCATGTAGAAGGATTTGATCTCGGCTGGGAAGCGACACAGCAGGATGGTCTCGTTAATAGCGTCGGTCATCAGCCGCTCAGGGGCTTCTGGGATATCCTGCAGAAATCACACACAAACAGTCAAATGTCCAAGCTTTTGCAGTCGAGCTCTCTCGGAAATAACATGCGTAACTCAATAAAACACCTCTCCAAACTCATAAAACGTCCCATCGTCCTTCTTGATGTCGTGCTCTTTGAGCCACTCAATGGCTTCGGTGTAGTTCATCCTCTTGAACGGCCGTTTGGGAGGCTTGAAGTCCTGCAGGAGAGAGAGAGAGAGCGAGAGCGAGAGAGAGAGAGAGAGAGAGAGACAGAGAGAGACAGAGACAGAGACAGAGACAGAGAGAGAGAGAGAGAGAGAGAGAGAGAGAGAGAGAGAGAGAGAGAGAGAGAGAGAGAGAGAGAGAGAGACAGAGAGAGAGAGAGAGAGAGAGAGAGAGAGAGAGAGACAGAGAGAGAGACAGAGAGAGAGAGAGAGAGAGAGAGAGAGAGAGAGAGAGAGAGAGAGAGAGAGAGAGAGAGAGAGAGAGAGAGAGAGAGAGAGAGAGAGAGAGAGAGAGAGAGAGAGAGATGATGTACTGCACAGAGCTTCCAGACTTATGGATGTTGATACATTTCTATGAACTTTCCAGTCATTTGTAACAATGTTGTTATTGCTGACAAAAACTAAAACAAACTTTAAACTATTTTTTGTCAGCTGCCAAGCCAACATTTCTAATTTTCATTTAAAGTTGAAATGCTAAAACGACTAAAACAAATAAATAAAAAATTCAAATACTTCAAGATTAATTTCCATGACCTTTCCAGTCATTTGGAACAATGTTGTTTTCATTAACTAAAACTACAAATATATATATTTTTAAATGTATGTTGATCAAAAAAAGTTAATTAGAAAAAAACAAACAAGACAATTTTATTATTTTTAGTCAGTTGCCCAGGCAAGATTTATAATTTTTATTTAAAATTGAAGTGCTAAAATTACCAAAACTGAAAATAGAAACAATAAAAATAATAATGTTATAATGTTATTAAATTAATTTCCATAATCCTTCTAGTTTCTGACTATGTTATTATCATGAACTAAAACTAAACTTTACTAAACTAAACTAAACTTTACTAAAACTTTATTTTAACTGAAATTAAATAATAAAAAAGTCACCAATTTTCATTTAAAGTGCTAAAATGACTAAAACTAGAATAAAAAAGTGAATTAAAAAACAAGCACTAATAAAAATCAAAACCAGTTACAAAAACTTTAACATAAATATTTACATAAATCTTCTACAAGGATGGTGAGTTCATTTGCATGAATTGTATATGTCTGAATAACATAATCCAGGCCTAAAATGTAAAATATTCTGACATTTCCAGGTTTTATCTGTGATGCTCCGAGTGAGGTCAGGGGTCATACCGGGTTAATGTCGTAGAGCAGCTGCGCAGCAGGAGACTTCAGCACCCGGTCCACCACGTCACACACCAGATCCTCCAACCGGTTCAGAAGATCTTCATAGGTCATGAAGGGACACTCAGCCTCGACACACACACACATATATATATATATATATATATATAAATAGCTAAAGAAGAGTTTCACTGCCAGGTGCGCGACTGCTCGGCGATGCAGAAGGTGTCTCCCAGCGCAGGGATGCAGGTCTCCAGGTAGAGCTGAGACGACTGTGTCAGGTACGCGTTCTCACCGAAGTAGTTAAGACCGAAGAGCGTCGAGCCGCCCTCCACCTGCGTCTGCACCAGAGTGGGCGGAGTTATCTGAGAACGACAACAAACAAACATCTGTGTTTACTAAAACACACAACATCCTGTGCCTCAAAACGAGATTCGGCACAATTACGTATAACAATAAACATCAGCTGAACGTGTCCTCGCTCTCACGCCATTCAAGATTAGGATGAGTTTGTTTCTTCATCAGATTTGGAGAAATGTATCATTCCATCTCTTGTTCAGAAATTAATCTGCTGCAGTGAATGGGTGCCGTCAGAATGAGAGCTGATAAAAACATCACAATAATCCACTCCAGTCCATCAGTTAACATCATGAGAAGACAAAAGCTGAAACAAATCCACCATTAAGACATTTTACTAAAATACGAGACCATAATCCATAACTCTTCCTCCAGTGAAAAAGTGTTCTGGCCTGAATCAGGAGAGAAATCTGCTCAGATCAAGCTCCGCTTAGGAGCCAAAACTAAAGTAGAAAACAGCTCTAAACAAATACTGTGTGTGGCTGGGTTTTGATGTTAGAGACACACTTTTTCACCAGAGGAAGCGTTGTTATGGATTATGAACTCATATTTAGGCCAGAAGGAATTGTTTGAAGTTAAAAGTGTCTTAATAATGGATTTGTTTCTACAAAATGCGCTGTTTTTGTCTTCTCCAGATGTTAACTGGAGTGGTGTGGATTATTGTGATGTTTTTATCAGCTCTCATTCTGACGGCACCCATTCACTTCCATTGCTGAGTCACTGATGCATATCTCCAAATCTGATGAAGAATAATCCTGGGATGAATTTAGTTTTAATTTCCGGCTGAACCAATCCTCTAACACATGGTTCATGACCTCGTAGTAGCCCCGGCTGAAGAAATGATCCCGGAAACACTGCGTGACGGTGGACCGGACTTTCAGGATCTTGGAGACGTTTTCCCCACGGATCATCATGTGCCTGTTGTTGAGCTGCACGTCCACGTCCGACTCCTCGTTCAGCAGGTTATCGGCGCCGCCGGCCGGAGCGAGACCGATCAGCTCCCAGAAATCACAGTGCAGCTCATGGCCGCCCGGAGCCTTCAGAACAAACCCATGACATCAGGACAGAACTATCATACTTGGATGAACTACACCTTTAAACATTCAAATCTGGGTAATTGTGTCACCTGTTTGCCCTCAGGAACAGGTTTGACGGTTCCATACAGAGCGACGGTGCTCTCCGTAGACAACACCAGGCCGTTATAACACTGACACTGCATCAACGTGACCATAAACATAGATCATATTGAGATATGCAGAAAATATCATTCACATTCTGAAACATTTCATTATAGAATCATTTATACAATATATATTTCTATAATACATCATTTATAAATTATATTTATTGTATTTTTGTAAAATATTCAATATAATTTAAAAGCTTTTTTTGGCATCGCCTCACTTTCATCCATCATTTTTTGCATTTATATATTTTTAATTAGGGCATTTCCTCGCATTACTCCTATACATTTTCTACTATATTTACTAATTCATTTTTTCAAGTAGTGATCTTAATCCTATATCATCTCTGCTTTTATTTGTATTTATTTACTTTAATTAGGGCATCACTCAGCCTTAATCCGATGTCATATTTGCATTTATTTATTTACTGTAATTACTGTAAAGTCGTCAGACACAAAAATCAAAAAGTTGATCATGTCATATATCCACGGAAAGCTGAGATTCTTGTGATTTCAACTATATAAACCATTTTAAGATACAATAAACACAGCATGTACAATCTGTGTCTTTATCAGACCACTTTTTGTTGACATGCATGATAGTACAGACACACATAGGAATAACACAGTAGGGATGCATTATAACACCAATATAAGAAAAAAACACTAATTAAATAATGTACTATGTACAGAAATAGAAATATAGGAAAAAAATGTATTTAGATTATAAATATATATGTGATTTTAAAAGTGTACACATTTTGGATTCTATAAATAAATGTGTTTATGCTTCAGTTACTATGTGTCAGTAATTATTGACAGTGAATCTGGATGAGAAACTGAATAGCTCTAAGTGTAACCTTTCATTAGAGCCCAAAATGATGACTGTACATTAAAGCGTTCAAGAATTACAGCATTGTATGTGTCGCTGTTACAAAGGGTCGTTTGGAGTCTCCAAGTGTACTTTTCTTGGAAGCGTCTAGACATAAAATTTGATAAACATGTGTAAAACACTAATATATTGTTTATCAAATGGTAAATTTGGCTTGGTAAGGCTTCATTCTGTGATCCCAATGTATTTTTCAGCTCATACCTCCCAGTTATAGTCATCTGCAGGCTTCTATTTACAACAAACAAATGCAGGCGGAATTATTTTTTTAGTGTGTTCAAAGTGCTATTACTCAATATCAGTAAGACTTACAGTGATTCTGTTGAGAAACACACCTCAGAGTGTCACCTTTCAAAGGAGACCAACACCACGCATATCATGGCTCAAGAACAGCATGCGGTTTACTTTGGGTATGCCTTTTTTAGGCTAATATTACAGGAATCGTAAAGGGTTAATCATATATCAGTTTCGGTTCTATTTGAATTTTAATTAGGATTTGCCCATCTTTAATCCTAATAACCAACAGCTCTGATAACTAACAGAACTAATTGACCCATTTTTAATCGTGTAAATATAAACGGTACCAGTTTGTCCGTAAGAACACACTGCAGGAAACCGGTTCCGTCACGCAGCACAATAAACAGGAGGTTCTTCCCTGAGAAAACACGAGCACACATATTTTACATTCTCATTAAACTATGCTTTATGAATGCATGTTCTGATCCGTTCAATAAGACTGCTGAGGATTCTGGGAAATCACTTCAATCGGCTCACCTTGTCTGCGAAAGCGATGGACCCAACCGAACACCTTCACCCTCTGCTCTCTCAGCGCCTCCAGTTTATCAATCTTCACCTGAGCGGGACAAATGAGACGAATACTGGACGTGGTGCGGATGTTTAATCACGTCTGATGAATGCACGACTGCGATTCATGTACATTAATATGTGAATCAGACTGCAAAGCTTGAGTGCATTTAACCTGAATCTGAAATCGGATCAAACTCATTTGAAGTGACGAATTTTGAGAGCCACAATTAAAAAAAAAAAAAAAATCTCGATATTTTGGGGGATTTTTTCGATAATTAGACGATATTTTGTAGTGTTATTATGATAATATCTGAATACCGTACACAGCTGCAGTTTATGATATTCGTCATATTCTGTGTGCTCAGTTCACATCAGTGATAGACATTAATATTTTAATTTAAGTTTAAATCGATTTTTACCTTTAATAAAGCTTTTTTTTCTAAAAGTGTACATCTTTTGAGTCAAATTGTAACTTTTAATTAGTAAATTAAGATAATACACATTTAGGCTGTTACTAAACAAATGCAACCAGTATTATCAAAATTAATCTCTGCAGACGTTGCATCTGAAGGTGTTTATATGTGTTTACACACTTAATGCAGCTCAGAGGGACATCGAGTGCTTTAACCTGCAGTTACAAATGTATCATTTTTGACATAAACATAAAATACTGATATTTATAATTATTTTAAAAACGAAAATGGACTTTAAATGTGAAATTCAATTCGCCAGTAGGTGGCAGAAAGTCACTGGTAATAAGTGAGTCACTGCGACTGAACCGAATCATTTAAACGATTGAATCATTTATAAAGTGAGTCACTGCGACTGAACCGAATCATTTAAACGATTGAATCATTTATAAAGTGAGTCACTATGACTGAACCGAATCATTTAAACGATTGAATCATTTATAAAGTGAGTCACTATGACTGAACCGAATCATTTAAACGAATGAATCATTTATAAAGTGAGTCACTATGACTGAATCGAATCATTTAAACGATTGAATCATTTATAAAGTGAGTCACTGCGACTGAACCGAATCATTTAAACGATTTAATCATTTATAAAGTGAGTCACTATGACTGAACCGAATCATTTATAAAGTGAGTCATTGCGACTGAACCGAATCATTTAAACGATTGAATCATTTATAAAGTGAGTCACTATGACTGAACCGAATCATTTAAACGATTGAATCATTCAGGAACGAATCACTGAGCCTGAACCGAATCATTTAAACGATTGAATCATTCAGGAACGAATCACTGAGCCTGAACCGAATCATTTAAACGATTGAATCATTCAGGAACGAATCACTGCGACTGAACCGAATCATTTAAACGATTGAATCATTCAGGAACGAATCACTGCGACTGAACCGAATCATTTAAACGATTGAATCATTCAGGAACGAATCACTGCGACTGAACCGAATCATTTAAACGATTGAATCATTCAGGAACGAATCACTGCGATTGAACCGAATCATTTAAACGATTGAATCATTCAAGAACAAATCACTGCGACTGAACCGAATCATTTAAACGATTGAATCATTCAGGAACGAATCACTGCGACTGAACCAAATCATAAACGATTTAATCATTCGGGAACGAATCACTGCGATTGAACCGAATCATTTAAACGATTGAATCATTCGGGAACGAATCACTGCGATTGAACCGAATCATTTAAACGATTGAATCATTCAGGAACGAATCACTGCGACTGAACCGAATCATTTAAACGATTGAATCATTCAGGAACGAATCACTGAGCCTGAACCGAATCATTTAAACGATTGAATCATTCAGGAACGAATCACTGCGATTGAACCGAATCATTTAAACGATTGAATCATTCAGGAACGAATCACTGCGACTGAACCGAATCATTTAAACGATTGAATCATTCAGGAACGAATCACTGCGATTGAAATGAATCATTTAAACGATTGAATCATTCAGGAACGAATCACTGCGATTGAACCGAATCATTTAAACGATTGAATCATTCAAGAACGAATCACTGCGACTGAACCGAATCATTTAAACGATTCATTGATTCATTCAGGAACGAATCACTGCGACTGAACCAAATCATTTAAACGATTGAATCCTTCAGGAACGAATCACTGCGACTGAACCGAATCATTTAAACGATTGAATCATTCAGGAACGAATCACCGTCATGTTGCTCAGAGACGCAAAACAGTGCTGTGGCTGTTTGTAATTATTTATTTTTGGCGAAATCGAGCAAAAACAGGCAATATGGCGTCTAAAACGTAAGTCTCTTGATATTAACTTATTGTTTATTGAACTGTTGTATAAAATCAATATCACATTTGTAATCGTGCTTATTTTGAAGAAAAACGGCACCCTTTGTGCGATTTTAACTATGTACATATATACATTTTTCTGCCCCCATATCTTGAATTTTGCGATCATTCTTAATGTATTTTAATAAACTGAATCATGCAGTGAAAGAACACGACTCTTAATGCGCGCGTGCACTGATTAACCCCTTCATTAATCACCACGCAGGATAATGTGTGCGTGCACTCGGTAGGCGTTTTGTTTGGTTTTTGCAAAATACTCAATATTGTCAAATTGCACATCATTAAAACAACAATTACGATAATATCGCAAACGCTATACATCACACACCCCTACCTCACACTGTAAAAATAATAATAAAATGACACCTTTCATGTATCGAATGCAGCTCAAAATGCTTTCCTTCGAATCATAACTCAACAGTCAATGTGTTATGTATTCTGTAAACTCTCACGGTTTTGGGTTCAGGGAGGCTGGGGTCGTTCTCGATGACGATCTTGTGGGCTTCTTCCAGATTCTTCTCTCTGCGGTCAGCATCTTCAGTCTGTCGATCATGAGATCAGAGGTTAAAACAGACATACAGGACGCTGACGTGGATGAGAATCACGTACCTCCTTCTTCTCTTTACTCTCATTCTTCATTTGCTCTCGACTGAAGAGCTTCTTAGTGTTCTTCATCTGAGTCTTCGAGATGACGGCCCAACGCTGACGGCACAACATTAAAACATATTTCTATGAACTTTGGGAAGTTATTATTTACTACCTTATAACACGTTCTTATGTCAAACATGTGTGTTAAATAATGCATGATATTAATAAAAGTGAAACAGGTACAAATTGTATATGCACCATGAAAACAAAAATGTACATTTGTGACAATGTAAGACTTAAGATTCATTTTTAATTTCCGTTTTATTTATTTTTTCCAGAACAGAAGATTTATACTGCATTTTTTTTGTACATGTCTGCACAGATTTGTGCATCAGGAAGTAAATAAACCCTTACAATGCTTCCTTACTAGACTTAAAAATGTCAAATCTCTGCCATTAATTACTCATCCTCGTGTCGTTTCAAACCTGTTAGACCTTCGTTTGTCTTCTGAACACGAATGAAGATATGTTTGATGTAATCTGAGAGAACTGTGACCCTGACAGACAGCAACGATCCTAACATTTCATTTCAATTTACTAAAAAAGGCAATGTGAATTCATTTACACTATATATAATTATAACAGTTATTTTAGTTGATTTATTATTTAAATAAACTAAAAGTTAATTTTTTGGTTATTTTAGTTTACTAAAACTATAAAAATTTGCTTGTTACTTGAAATAAAATAAACATTAACTATAATGAAATAAAACATAAAAAACGAAACTTTCATTTATTTTAACTTGATAATGAAATAAAACATAAAAAACGAAACTTTCATTTATTTTAACTTGATGTTCTAGAATAATTTTAATTAAAACAGACATTTCAAATGTAAAAACGATATAGATATTAACAGAAATTTAAAATGACAAAAAAAAAAAACACACAACAAAATTACTAAATCCTTAACTAAAATTAAAAATGGGAAAAATGTTATTTAATTTTTAATTCAAAATAAACTAAAACAGCATATAATGTGCATACAACATGAAAATACTTTTAAAACACTGCTTCTCAGTTTTAAATGGAATATTGTATAGATTATTTAATTCTATATGCTTGTTATTTATGTCAGGGTTCCCTGATTAATAATATTTTTATTGTTAAGGTGTACATTTGTGTCAGGAACCGATCGATCGATATGATTATCGTTGTTATTCGCAGGTTCACACCTCTCCTTCCTTCTGCGAGTCCACATAGATCACCGGAAACGGTTCTTTTCCAGCAAACAACAGCGCCTGGGAAGATTACAGAGAACATTAATGAATGATAAACGGAGTATGAAGATATGAAACGGAGAGGCACCTTGAGAGGCGTTTTAAAGGGCTTCTGCTCGGATCCGTCTGCATCCACATCACTGCCCTGTTTATCAGACACGTACAGCTCTTCTGTGGGAGCAAATAACAGCAGGTAACATTTACACAGATCCGGTCCGGAAACGACCTTTAGTGGCACTGAAACCGCTTTAATTAGTCTGAAATCATAAGGATTTGACTCTGTCATACTTAACATGTGTATAGATGAGATATTGATCAGCACATTCTGATGCAATCCTCTGCAGAGATTGAGTAAATCTGAACACTAGTAGAGTGATATTAGAAGAGGAGTATACTTGTATATATGAGTTACGTGCTAATACACATATCAATGCTAATGTAGAACAGTGATATGAATTAATATCGCGGTAGTTTATTGGGGTTTTATGTAGTATGTATTGATCTAAATATAAACATTATTGGTGGTATATTGAAAAATACACATATAAATAAAGTATGTGTTGTGTACTGCAGTATGTATGAGTACAGTACGTGTAGTAAAGATCAGTTTATAGAGTAACGTTAAGTTAATAATAGGATCTGACGCAATATGCAGCATCATCATCACCATAATCATCCTCAAACTCACTGATCGACATCTGAGCGACGCCCGCGTCCGCCATATCACGCTCTGTAGACCGCGGAGGAGTGGAGTCCGGTTCGGCTCGGTTCGGTTCTGGAGTGGTTTTGAGGTAAACGCTCCGTTATACGGTTCCGTCGCTTCGCTTCCTGTCCCTACACACAACGCGCACGAGCCGCTGGCGACGCATGCGCAGGCGCGAGCCGTCTACGCTGTCGCTTCGGCCGGGGATTGGCCCGTTCGCGAGATAACGCTTTTTCGGGCAAGCTGATTGGTTGTGGTGAGGTGAGGGGGCGGGAGTTTGAATAAGGGCGAGTTGAATTGGCTAAAATTGGCTGACGTCCATCAGTCACTACACCCGTTTCTGCACAAACATTTATAACCAGGCAGTATTTTTTTTCATAATTTAAAATATAAATAAATATATGTTGGAACAACATGAGGGTGAGTAATTAATGAAATAATTTTCATATTTGGGTGAACTAACCATTTAAGCAAACCTAAATGTGGATAGCCTACTACAGATCATAACAGCATTTAATAATGATTTAATCATGTTTAATTTTATATATATATATATATATATAAAACATGAATACATATTTTTATTATATGCACACACACACACACACACACACACACACACACACACACACACACACACACACACACACACACACACACACACACACACACACACACACACACACACACACACACACACACAAACACACACACACACACACACACACACGACACACACACACACACACACACACACCACACACACACAAAACAAAAATATACAATAAAAACAATTAAATGGCTAAAATATAATGGAAGAATATATACTAGTACTTGAAACATATTTTAGAATTATTTGTTTTGTCAATTTTTGAATATTTTGATATATCAAATATATTGAATTTTATTTTTTTGCTGTATGGATATCCAAAACTGTCAGAAGAGTTTAGCTGATACCCAAAACCATTATAAAACTGTCTTGTACTCTACATTGTCTCCGAGGTTGACTGAAGAAACTAAGGAGAGGAAAAAGCAGGAGACAATGTGATGATTATAAAACATAAGCAGGGTTTATTTCATATTTTCAGCTATGTTTCAATGCTCAGACTTCATCTGACCAGTGCAAATCCAACTAGTGTTATTAGACCAAAGCAAACGCACAACATTGTCCTGTGATGTTAAAATGCACTTTTAAAATGGAGATGATATCCCTCCAAACCTCACAATCATAAGATTAAACAACAATAAGAGCTACAGGAGGAAAATAGTACGTAATATATCATAAATGAGCGACACACATGCATGTTGGTATTGAAAACCCTTTAATACTTTAATACAAATGTAGGATAGGTTCCATAAAAGTCTGTGTCTGTATGCTAAAACATCAAATACATAATTATAAATCTGTAGGTACTATAAGTATTATGAAAGACATGTGTTGATTCAGTCCTGGACTTTCCTCATCCCATCTCAACCATCTCCAGCTCCACATAAGCAGACCGCGGCGTTTCCTTCCTGAACGTGCAGATCTGGGATTCAGAAATGAAGTCGTTAATAGACTTGATTGGTGTCTGTAGTACATATAGGGGTGTTTGGTGTCCAGTCTTACGCGTCGGCAGCAGTGCAGCTGACAGATGGCATACAGCAGCACAATACAGTACAGGCTCATCTCCAGGGAAAAGCTGCTTTCAAACAGCACGGAGAAATCCTGATCCAAGCGCTGAAACAACACCGACGAGTCGTATCACACCATTACACAGCAGAAATCACGAGTCATATCACACCATTACACAGCAGAAATCACAGAAAACATTCTTCTGAAGGAAAATATTATACACACACACACACACACACACACACACACACACACACACACACACACACACACACACACACACACACACACACACACACACACACACACACACACACACACACACACACACACACACACACACACACACACACACACACACACACACACACACACACACACACACACACACACACACACACGTATATATACACACACACACACACACACACACACACACACACATGTATATATATACACACACACACATGGTGTATATATAATCACACACACACACACACACACACACACGTATATACACACACACACACACACACGTATATACACACACACACACACACACACACACACACACATGGTGTATATATAATCACACACACACACACACACACACACACATGTATATATATACACACACACACACACACGGTGTATATATAATCACACACACACACACACACACACACACACACACACACACACACACATGGTGTATATATCACACACACACACACACACACACACACACACACACACACATGGTGTATATATAATCACACACACACACACACACACACACACACACACACACACACACACACACACACACACACACAGCTCAGGACACACGACACATCCCTGAACAGGTGGAGTTACTGTGAAATGATCTTGTCTTCAGTTATTATGAATACACCTGCTCTGGTCTTCAGTTATTATGAATATACCTGCTCTGGTCTTCAGTTATTATGAATATACCTGCTCTGGTCTTCAGTTATTATGAATATACCTGCTCTGGTCTTCAGTTATGATGAATATACCTGCTCTGGTCTTCAGTTATTATGAATATACCTGCTCTTGTCTTCAGTTATTATGAATATACCTGCTCTTGTCTTCAGTTATTATGAATATATCTGCTCTGGTC
Organism: Gymnocypris eckloni scoliostomus; assembly: GCA_027564155.1. NCBI lineage: Eukaryota > Metazoa > Chordata > Actinopteri > Cypriniformes > Cyprinidae > Gymnocypris > Gymnocypris eckloni. The sequence continues at coordinate 350,507 of CM050433.1, read as the reverse complement.
TTCAGTTATTATGAATATATCTGCTCTGGTCTTCAGTTATTATGAATATACCTGCTCTGGTCTTCAGTTATTATGAATATACCTGCTCTTGTCTTCCCTTCAAGGAAGAAAGCTTTGTTAGCTCCTTATTTTTCTTGGGTAAGGAGGCCACGTCAAGTCTCCTTTTTTGTGTTTTCTTCTCTGAAAGACAAAGAAACAAACAGAACACACGGATAAACGAGCAAACCTACAAATACACACCTCAAGTCAGTTTTATTTCCACATATACACACTGTTTCATAGCAGAGAAACACACAATCATCCTAATTATGCGATATTTCATAGACCAGCCAATGGTGAAATCCAGCAACCAAAGTAAGAGTTGATTCCTAACACATTATACTCGCTAATATACCCCTAGAGCACACACACACACACACACACACACACACACACACACACACACACACACCGTACTCAGCGCTCGTCTGGTTCAGCGCGACTAATGACATCAGGAGGAAAACCATCCAAGTTTGGATCCTTCTCATGTTTTGGTCGCGTTAGATCGGCGCGTGACCATGGCAACCAGACGAAAAATAATACAAATATTTGTTCTGGAACAGAGATTTATTATCCCATGTATTATTTTATTATTTATTTTTGTACTTTTGTTTTTGTAGTCCACTCAGTTTTAGAGTGCGCGTGTTCATTTTTACTCGACAGTATGAATATCATTGTACTTTTATACCGTAATATTTTTTATAATTTTCATAAAAAAAGATACTTAGATACAAATACAATTATTAAATAAATAAAAACAAAATGCGTTTCGAATTAAAGTTGTTTGGACCTCACGACAGTTGCTTTGCGACACCTCATAAACGGTTCCCAGGCACCGCCCCTTCTAACGGAAACAGGCTTGTTGACCAATCACAAACGGGAAGAGTCGTCTGTGATTGGTCAGGACTACACAGGAAGTGTGATCCGGGAGAAGCGTCGTGCCGCG
>CM050433.1:319522-344522 GCA_027564155.1 Gymnocypris eckloni scoliostomus | reverse complement strand
CCAGGATTGACTAAGCTTCATGTACAAGCCCCTGATGGATGCAGAAGTGCGATCTCTGATATAAACGTTATCATCTGTGCCGTCTCTTCGTGTCCGTTCTCAGCTCAAGCCCCAAAGAGTGTGAAGATCTTCATTAATCTTCCTCGTTCGCTGGGTTTCGATGACGCCGAGAGGAGCGAGGCCACGCAGGCGCTGGATCTGTCCGAGGAAGACTACAAAGACGACGGGCTCATCCCGCTCCGATACGTCAAGTTCCAGAACGTCAACAGTGTGACCGTACGTCACGGTGCACTACACTACACTACTCTACACTACTCTACACTACACTATTCTACACTACACTACTCTACACTACTCTACTCTACACTACACTACACTACACTACACTACACTACACTACACTACACTACACTACACTACTCTACACTACTCTACACTACTCTACACTACACTACACTACACTACACTACACTACACTACTCTACACTACTCTACTCTACTCTACTCTACACTACACTACTCTACACTACTCTACACTACTCTACACTACTCTACACTACACTACTCTACACTACTCTACACTACACTACACTACACTACTCTACACTACACTACACTACTCTACACTACACCGTACGTCACGGCACACTACACTACATAGTGCTTGCAGTTCAGGCTGATGTTCACATTAGCACAGCACACGCCGCTTTACAGAAAACACACAGCCTTTCCTTCAGAATAACACTTGTTCCAGGGAGAGAATAAATACAAACAAGTGAACATTTCAATAAACACACATAATTATATATAGCTCAGAGTGTACAAGATCTCATTTCAGCATTTTAGGGGTCCAGGTAACTTACAAACTTCATTAAAATCTGTCTTTAAACGTTCATCTCATGTTATACTACAACCAATATTTTGAGTGAGAAAAATACATATTTAAATGAATAAATAAAAATAGCTCAAAGTATAATATCCCATTTCAGCTTCTCAAAATACTCCTGTATTACATATCATTTATGCAAAAAAACTACAATAGTTTGATGGAAAAAATAGCAAATAAATATTAATATTAGTGCTGTCAAACCATCAAACGCATCCAAAATAAAAGTTTATTTACATAATATATGAGTGTGTACTGTGTATGTTTATTAAGTATATATAAATACACACACATGCATGTATATATTTAATAAATATATATTGTTTCTATATTTATATATGAATATAAATATTTGCAAAATATATGCTGTATGTGTCATTATATATGCATAGTAAATATAAACAGTACACACTCATATATTATATAAACAAAAACCTTTATTTTGGATGAAACGATTGATCGTTTGACAGCACTAATTTAAATAAAACTAATATTTCGAGGGATTTTTTAATAAATATGAATAAATAAAAACAGCTCAGAAGGTGTTATATAATTAAATAAACAAGTAAACACAGCTCAAAGGTTCAATCTCACATTACACCTGTATTACATCCGTGAAACCAAACTATATCAGTTATGCAGATAATTTACAAATGTCTCACAAACGTTATAAAAGCAAAATAATCGTATTTAATTCATAATAACAATATTTGAAGGGAGAAAACATAAATGACTATCAAAACACAGCTGCATTACATGTTAAAAATCCCTGTATCAGGAAAATCCAAACAGTGTAATTTAAAAGTCATCATTATTTAATGTCATAATATCTTAGTGTTTTAAGATATCTAATGCATTTTCCATAGTGCTCGAGTTCAAACTGTTTCTCATTCTCCACCTGTTTTGTGTTCAGTTATTTATCAAGTCAAACCAAGGAGACGAGGAGACGACTAAAGTGAACTACTTGACGTTTATCGGGACTCCTGTCCAGGCGACGAACATGAACGACTTCAAACGGGTGAGGAACGAACGTTACCCAACACTGTCTGATCACCAACATTCAGTCATTGCAGTGTCGGGGTGATGCATTACAAGTGACACGAGTCACGCAATCACGGTACCTTTAAGCATCTAGTAAAGAAACAGTACTTCTTAATTATAACTAACTCCAGTAACTTAGTGTGTGATGTATTGAGTGACCGCTCTGGTGTTGAGAGGAATCAGGAGTAAGTGCAGAGCGTTGTGTGTGAACATGATCTTACTGTAGATCTGGACTAACTCATCTCACCTGTCTGTGTGTGTGTGTGTGTGTGTGTGTGTGTGTGTGTGTGTGTGTGTGTGTGTGTGTGTGTGTGTGTGTGTCTTCTTAATTATAACTGACTCCAGTAACTTAGTGTGTGATGTATTGAGTGACCGCTCTGGTGTTGAGAGGAATCAGGAGTAAGTGCAGAGCGTTGTGTGTGAACATGATCTTACTGTAGATCTGGACTAACTCATCTCACCTGTGTGTGTGTGTGTGTGTGTGTGTGTGTGTGTGTGTGTGTGTGTGTGTCTTCTTAATTATAACTGACTCCAGTAACTTAGTGTGTGATGTATTGAGTGACCGCTCTGGTGTTGAGAGGAATCAGGAGTAAGTGCAGAGCGTTGTGTGTGAACATGATCTTACTGTAGATCTGGACTAACTCATCTCACCTGTGTGTGTGTGTGTGTGTCTGTGTGTGTCTTCTTAATTGCAACTAACTCCAGTAACTTAGTGTGTGATGTATTGAGTGACCGCTCGTGTTGAGAGGAATCAGGAGTAAGTGCAGAGCGTTGTGTGTGAACATGATCTTACTGTAGATCTGACTAACTCATCTCACCTGTGTGTGTGTGTGTGTGTGTGTGTGTGTCTGTGTGTGTGTGTGTTCGTGTGCCAGAATCTTAGTGTGTGATGTATTGAGTGGACCGCTCTGGTGTTGAGAGGAATCAGGAGGCGCAGAGCGCGTGAACATGATCTTACTGTAGATCTGACTATCATCTCACCTGTGTGAGTGTGTGTGTGTGTGTGTGTGTGTGTGTGTGTCTGTGTGTGTAATTATAACACTAATTATAACTGACTCCACTTAGTGGTGATGTATTGAGGACCGCCTGGTGTTGAGAGGAATCAGGAGTAAGTGTGTGTGAACATGATCTTACTGTAGATCTGGACTAACTCATCTCACCTGTGTGTGTGTGTGTGTGTGTCTGTGTGTCTTCTAATTATAACTAACTCCAGTAACTTAGTGTGTGATGTATTAGTGACCGCTCTGGTGTTGAGAGGAATCAGGAGGTGCAAAGCGCTGTGAACATGATCTTACTGTAGATCTGGACTAACCTCATCTCACCTGTGTGTGTGTGTGTGTGTGTGTGCGCCACTCCAACTTAGTGTGTGATGTGTGTGTCTGGTGTGTGTGTGTGTGTGTGGTGATCTTACTGTAGATCTGGACTAACTCATCTCACCTGTCTGTGTGTGTGTACAGTGTGTGTCTGTCCGTGTCCTTTACTGGGTATCTATTTTCTTTACTACTTTTATCGATACTGCTTATCGGTCCGGTACTTTAACGGTATTCTTATCGTACTTTTTGTTATATATATACATACATATATACTACATACATACATATACATGTATGAAATATATATTATATAGATTACAGCTTAATTAACATGGCTTTATATTCTGAAATGTTAAATAAATATTTCATTAAATAAATATAAAACATCAATTTGTAAATGCACAGTGTGCAGGCATTTTAGTGTTTTATATACATAAGATAAGATAGAGTACTTAACATGAACAAAGAAACAAAGTTAAATAAACTGACAAATATACCATTTGTCATACCATAAAACAAATGTAAAATAACACAGTGCTTTCATTTATCTATGATGGTCTACTAACATTAATGTTCAGGTAAATAATAGCTACAAAATAAATCTAAAAGTGATCAAATGTAAATTAACTCTGCAGAGTTTTCACTGTATATATTGATAGATTAATGCTTATTAAAGCTATTACTTTATTCAGATTAAGGGCTGTGGAGTGATTTTCTGTGTTTTGTTCTTTGATTAACATTGAAGAAGCTCCAATCTGTCACTGAGACAAAATATTGACACACAATTTTCTCCCAACTGTTCTCTCGCTCACTTTAAGATATAAACTCTCCATACTCTCCGATGTGAATTGGAATACTCTCCAGCCGTCCGTTTACATATTGTGTGTATTTGATCGTTTGACGCCGCTCAAGCCTCAAAGTGTACTTTGCTTGTCTGTTTTGAGCGCCGCACACACACACACACACACGCGACACAAGACGGCGCCGCAACACACACACACGCACGCACACACACACACACTTCAGCCTGAGGAACAGCATCTCTCGCGGCCGATTGTACTTTCAACATTTTATTATCAAACATGTCCAGCAATTTTAGTAACTGTAAAGACGGATTTTACAACAATCGACAGGCAGTTGATCTGATTCTGACGTTAAGTTTTGGTCAGGAGGAAACGAATGCGCCGCTGTGAAGAGAAGGAAGTTGTGCTAGAAGAAACATTGCTATAATCTCTAGAAGCTAAAAAACATTAAATAAACTCAGTTTAATATAACAGCCACAGGCCTAAAGTGTAATCATGTTTTAATGGTTAGTTCTCTCTATCATAAATAGGGCTTATGTTGCGCCGCTGAACTCCTTCACGGAGCGATCGCGCTTCTGATTTGGGAATAGCAAAAATGCATCATAGACAAGAGTTTGAATATTATTGCATATAAAACAGCTGCTGGTGACTCTGGCGGATAGAATTTGTAAGATAATGTGTATATATATATATATATATATAGCAATAATAAATGTATGTGTGTTTTCATAATTTCTCCAGTACCGACATACAAAACCGTTAACGCCAGAGCTTATCACATTTTTTAATTAAGCCCAGACCGATTAAATACCGAAGCCTGCACCATCCCTATGTGTGTGTGTGTGTCTGTGTGTGTGTCTGTGTGTCTGTGTGTCTGTCTGTCTGTGTGTGTGTCTGTCTGTGTGTGTGTGTGTGTGTGTGTGTGTGTGTGTGTGTGTGTCTGTGTGTCTGTGTGTCTGTGTGTCTGTGTCTGTCTGTGTGTCTGTGTGTCTGTGTGTGTCTTCTTAATTATAACTAACTCCAGTAACTTAGTGTGATGTATTGAGGACCGCCTGGTGTTGAGAGGAATCAGGAGTAAGTGCAGAGCGTTGTGTGAACATGATCTTACTGTAGATCTGGACTAACTCATCTCACCTGTGTGTGTGTGTGTGTGTGTGTGTGTCTTCTTAATTAACTAACTCCAGTAACTTAGTGTAGTGATGTATTGAGTGACCGCTCTGGTGTTGATAGGAATCAGGAGTAAGTGCAGAGCTGCTAGTGAACATGATCTCATTGTAGATCTGGACTAACTCATCTCACTCCTGCACAAAACACATTCAGTGCTCCTCAAAATGGTCCAATGCAAACTCAGAATATTATACAGACCTGCAATAATTACATATGTTAAATAACAGAAATATCATTCATGTATTTAATCCCATTTTATAAACAACCTCTTTGCTACTGAGCTTCGATGATCCAATTCAATCACACTAAGCTGAAATGACACATTTGTGTTTATTTTGTTATTGCTGAATAATGTTGAACTTCTGAATCATATTCTTCATGTGATCAGTTTGAGCAGCGCTTCTACTGTACAGACGTGAATTCACATTTCCTTCAGCACGAGGCTCTTCACTTCACTGTGAAAGGGCTTTTACATTTGTAAAATAACTTTGTTAAAAATAAACAAGCAAACCCTTCCTAAACCTAACCCTAGCTAACGTAATTAGTTACTTTTTTAGGGAGTAACGCAATATTGTAATGTGTTACTTTTAAAAGTAACTTTCCGACACTGCTCATTTCATTCAGGATTTCTTGCTGGATATTTAATGATCAGTGCAATAATGCTCTTCTAATCAATAACAGGTAAATTATATTTTTTAATCTAATTTAATTTTGTATAATTGTAGGGTTCATGTGAATATTTCTTAGGCGTTTTTATGATAAGGATGGTTTTCTTTGGGAAATAAGCATACGTGACACCAAAATACGTTTTTGATTGTGTTTAAAACATCCTTAACGCTTTAAAACGCGCAAATAAAGTATTATGAAAATAAAATAGCCTATTTATTTAGGCTCCTTTCATAATTGTAATATAAATAATATAGCCTAGGCTACAGTAAATGAACAGCATGCATTTTTTTGTTTAACGTTCATCAAGGAAAAAACGAATTCTGCCTTTTTATAGGCTACAAGATTGTAGCTTCAATTGTACATGTTCATTTAATTCTGTATAATTAAAGCAGGCGAGTGTATGTTAGGAATGTTTTAAACACGGCCAGTGCAGCAGCACACTGATGCCACAGACCTCGCCACATCTGAGCTTTATTTCTGTGTAGACATGTCGTGTAAAAGTCGTTTTTACTGAGAGCGTTTGCAGCAGAGCTCGAGGTCAGATGCGGTCAACTCTTGGACAGTAATGAAACACGTTCAGTAATTAAATAAGTGCACGACCGAGGCTTCAGGACTGGGTTCGCGGTCGGTGTAGAGCTCGTTCTGCATCTGGACGGTAGTTCAATACAAACCACATTACACTGGAGTCAAGATCAGACGCGATGTTTTTGCTTTAAAAAGCTTTTTTGGGAGTTCGGATAAAATGTCACTACAAGCTGAGGGATGTATCAGTGAAACAGGTGTGTGAAACCGCATAATCTGTTTTAATAACGTTAAAAATAGCAGAATTAGACGTCGCGTGAACGGCCCGCCGCTTTTAAACCAATCAGAAACGTCAATCATATCCGCGCGCAAGAGAATGTCGTTGGCACAGGCGGGAATTTCCGTTTGAAGGTAAACAAAATGGTGGAGAGGCACCTGAGGGCCAGCTTTTTATTCGGTTTAAAGTAACATACATACTTTAATTGATATAATACACATACATATACGTATAATTCCTGTTGAAACAATGCGAAGTTGTATGGAGAAGCGAATTTGTCTGTGTTCTGAAGAAAATGTGAGTACTGCTTTCACCTGGACCAAACAAAAACGGTGTTCTGTCGATTTGTGCTACTCAAACTTAACGTTACCTCCCATTAAAACGGTGAGTAACGTTAGTACAATATGCTACCTGTCAAATTATGTTTTATTAATGTGTACACCTACCACAACCCTAAACCTACCCTTGCTTAGAGGAATGCACATAACATTACATTACGTGTTATATTCTCGGTTGTGGATAGATGCCATACAGCTACCAGAAACCAATAATTTTTTTTCTAATTATTAGATTGTGTTTCATTAACTTCTACACCAACCTATAACCTAGCATTACAGTAATGCAGATACATTAAATAAGGATGTAATATTGATGTGCGCATGCGCAGTAAGCCGAGGTATGAAAGCTGACGGGTAACGTTAGGATAAAATATCAGGACAACTGTTTTAATGCTTACTGTGCCGTTATAATGTGTTCTGTGTGGATTTAGCGTTCCCTCACCAAAATCAATCATGGTTTTATTATAGTAATGAGTAACCATAGTAACTATTTTTGGCAGATTTTGTATAATCAAAGTTTTACTGCAAATGCCCTGGCTGGCTAAACAATGGTCAGTATTGCGAATCCAAGGTTAATTTGTGTTTATCATGATTTTAACGTTATGTGTTTTTGGTAGAAAACCCGCGGTTCATTTTCATAAAGGTTGCTAAAGCGTCCTGGGGTATGTTAATTTAGCTATGCTAAAAAGTTGCTTTGGTGTTCCGAGTGATTTTTAGCAAGCTGCTAAACATATTGATTTCTGAATGGTGTTATGAACAAATTTCAACACGTTGCTAACGTGTTTCAAGGTGTTCTGAGTGTTATTATCGTTTTACTGCGTTGCTAAACGGTCGCTGTAACGTTAAGTTAGTGTTCTGAGTGATTTTTAGCGTACTGTTAAACAGTTAGTTCTGAGTTATGAGTGGTTTTATTAAACGGTTTCTGGTGTTTTGACTGAATTTCAACAAATGGCTGAAGTGTTGCTAGGTCTTCTGAGTGTTCTCGTTTCAGGCTTTGCTAAACCATTGCTGTGGTGTTTTAAATGGGTTTAGGGCGTTGCTATGGCGTTCTGAAGTGGGTTTTCAGTGCATTGCTCATTGCTATGCAGTTTCTGGGTTTTCTGAAAGCTTTCTACTGCGTTGCTGATTGGCCCAAGTCAAAAGAGCCCAAGGGATATTTGTTAGGGATGCAAAACTATTATATATAAATTCACATTTTTCTTTATGTATAGGTGTAATTATATATACATAATAAATATACACACATAGTATGTAAAACACTTTTATTTTGAATGCATTATGCATTAATCGTTCTGCTGCCCTAGTCATTTTACTTTCTCTCATTCCCCGATCGCTGACCTAATCTTTCAACACGCCATCTTGCCGTGTCAGGAGAGAGTCTCTACACATCTCTCATCCATTCATCACTTAAAAATACATGGCAGACATGAGCCTCCATCTCTCTGTGCCGTGGCGTGTCCATGATCTCTGGTTGGCTGCCGTCTCTCAGCCTGGCACATTGTTCAGAAACACCACCTCCCCTCGAGTTCCTCCTCGATGGCACTGACGCTGGCCTACGTTTGGCACGGCTCTAGCTGAATGTGTGCCGCCTTTTGTTGCCCAGAGAACAGGCTGATCCTGGCACAGAGTCGCTCTCCTTTCACAACCCTCCTCCCCCCCGATGCCCCGGAGTCATCTGGCATCATTCCACCAGACATCAGACCGCGTGCCCCCGCATGAGCTGGAATACTGGAGCGCACTGTGCCAGTTAGGCCTGTGTGTTCTGCTCTCAACCAGCACTGCTGGTGTACTGCATACTGCTGCACTGCATACTGATGAATGCTTTTGTTTATAAACAATGCATTGTGGCTAACGAAAATCATTTCATGTCTCAACCTTTGGTGGTCTGATCAAATAATGAGTCAAGGAGAAATATATCAAAAATGTAATTTATTTTCTTAATTTGTAAATGGAAAGTCAAATGCATTGCGCAATGCATTTTTTTGAATGCTCAATATATATTTTTAATATGCATGATGATAATCATTTTAAAGCGTAGTATATTACGCTGTTGTCACATCATGACCTCACTGCACTGATCAAATAATGAGTTAAGAAGGAGGATGTTGTTAAAAATGGAATTAATATTCTTAATTTGTAAATGGAAAGTCAAATGCATTTTTATTTATTTCTTTATTTTTGCCGTGTAGTGTAAAAATGTCTTGACCTTTGGCAGTCTGATCAAATAATGACTCAAGATGATGTTAAAAATCTGGGTTTATATTTTTAAATGTCTGTAATGGAAAAGTCATTGTGGGATGCAGTGTTTTTTGCATTGTTCTCAATGTATTTTTTTAAAACATACGTAATAATAATCATTTTAAAGCGTAGTATGTTACGCTGTTGTCACATCATGACCTCCCTGCACTGATTGTGTAATGCAGTGTATTTGCATTTGCCATCCACTTTTGTAAAAATATCTCAACCTTTGGCAGTCTGATGAAATGAGTGAAGATGTATATGAATATGGATTGATATTCTTCATTTGTCAGTAATGGAAAAGTCAAATGCATTGCATTGTTGGATCTTGGATGCAGTATTTTTGTTGCATTGTTTACTCTGTATTTTGTTTTTAATAATATGCGTAATGATAGTTGTATTAATTAGCTGTACTAAACTGTTGTGACATTATAACATCACAACACCGCTTGTGAAATACAGTAAGTGATGTAATTTGTGTATTTCATCCTTTTCTTTTTGTAAAAATGTTTCAAACTTTGGCAGTCTGATCAAATAATAGGTCAAGAAAACTAGTTATGCATTCATAAATTAATATTTTGGGAAAACAAATGCAATTAAATTAAATTTAGTCCTGAATTTTTGTATTTCTTTCTTTCCATACTTAGTGTATACTTTGTTTATAGAAACAGACTAATTGATTATAGCAGATTTACTATATAAACACGTATAATAAATACAAACAAATGAAGATGAGCTAGTACTTTTATACAGTGCTAAACTCCGTACACTAACTTAATGCACATTTAAATTCAATTGCATGTCGTGTTAAACACACATTATGTCCTCGGAGCAGTCTGTGACGTCTCTGTCGATGAGATCTGATGTTATTCTCACTGTTTTCACAGGCCGTTGTGATTCAGCTGTCAGTGCGTCAGGCTCCGGATCGTCTCGGTGAGTCTCAGGTGCTCATTACGGCTCTCAGCAGGTGATCGCTCATTTCACCCGCGTCCGCTGATCTCAGTTCAGCCTCGTGCGCTCGTTCTGACTCTGCCTGACCTCCCAAACACGCCGTCATCATGCCAAGCAGAAGTTAACCAGATGTCTGACTGCATGCTTTTATCATGGACGTTTGCACATTTCTCTCGTTTCTTTGTTTGCGTGACGGGGTGTTAATGTAACGTAAACTCTGTTTGTATTTATATTCACACGGGATATTCATTTCACAGAAAAACAAGCAGTTTTTGGGCCTTTACAGTATGTGAGATGAATTTGACCAGATGAGCTGCTCGCTTGACGTATGTATTTGTGTGGTGTGTAAAGTGCAGTGCAATGCATTTTGGGAAAATCTGAAGATAGCTTGCGATTGGCTAAATGATTTTATGAGCTCAAGTCATTAGTAATTTGACCGAACATGCATGCAGAATGTAAGATAATGCATAAAATAGATATATATTTATTGTTGGTGTTTCTGCAGGTCTTAAAGTATTACATTTAGACAAGAAAAATTGTATTTTTCAGTACAGCATAGCTAAACATCATAAATAAACATTCGCCTGAGATGCTAAATTAAGCGATAAAGTCTTGTTTTCTGAGAAATTGTGCTAAATTTGTCTGACCTTACTGGCAGGTATTTGTTTGTGTTAATCATAAACTATTGTTCCTAGTTTATACTATCATTTAGACATCATATGGTATGTTTATTATCAGTTTTCATTGGTTGGTGTCGGTGTATCTTTCAGTCAGTGAATTATTGTGTTTGTAGTGTTGTAATGCGTGTGGTTTTCATTGGTCAGCTGTGCTTTTAAATCTGTTCTTGTGACGTCTGGAATGAACTGGGTCTCATGTTGAGCGCTGCTTGTGTTTAGTGAAGTGGAAGAGGACAGAAGATGTCATTTTAAACTAGTGGATATGAGCGGCGTGTGTTATTAAGGCTGTCAGCGCTGGCATATGGCAGACGCTGAGCTTTTGTGTGTCTTTCATATGGATTCTGTGCGCTCTCTTCACATATGTTACAGCATCTTAAGACACATCGCACCTGAACCGAACACGGAGACGACAGCGTGGAGCCTGACAATCAGGAAAAATACACATTAGGTGTTTTTAAATGTTAGTCAAGTTTAAAACGCTCATACTCATTTGAAATCATGTTTAAGTTTTGAAAGCTCATTTTTAATTGAATATAGTTCCCATAAAAAATGTAAGTCTCTTTGGACAAAAGCATCTGCTAAATTAATACATGTAATTTATTCTCATCCTCATGTTGTTTCAGACTTGATTGACTTTCTAGTTTATTTTCTTTACAAACATTTTCTTATCGCCACTTATGAATGCCCAAATCTGAAGAAATTAAAAATGACAATATTTTTACTAAATAACAATAGTTAAATAAATAAAAGATTACATTAGTTGATAAAACAAATACAATTAAATTAATTAAATTTAGTCCTGAATTATTTTTTTCTTGCTTTTGCCCTTTTATTTATTATTTTCTGTATTTATTTAAACTTTAACTATTTTCTTTTATTATTTATTCTCATTTATTTTTGTATTTATTATAATTTGTGATCTATTTCCATATTAAGCGTGTACTTTGCTTAATGTTTAACAATAGATATTGATTATAACTGATATAAAATATTACAAAAAATACAAAGAAATTGATATGAGCTATGACTGTTTATACAAACTCAGATATAAATAAATATCCTTGTTGATCTTCTACATCGTTTAAGACGATGGGGACTGGTGCTTTCAAGCTCCAAGAAATATATAAAAATACCATAAAGGTATCATAAAAATGGTTCATATAAAACCTGCAACATATTCCAAGACCTAGGTCATATGATTTATTTTTATGTAAGAAACTGACCAAATTTAAGTTGTATTTCACATCGTGTGCTTTTTTAGTTGCACAGATCTGTTCACACACAGTTTATTTTTATTTTATAATCTTTAGTGTTTAAATGAAGAAAGAAAGTCATACAGGTTGGAAACATGATGCTCATGAGTAAATGTGTGATGTAAACATGTGCAAAGCTCATCTTTACACCGGATCAGTCTGTGTTTTTGACTAATATTCTCTGATTTGTTTGATCAAGAGTCGTGTTTCTGTTCTGGTGATTTAGTGAAAGATTCTCATGTGGAGAGACATTTAGGTCACAATAAAAAAAGATTTTGTCATGCTTGCAGGACCGTTCATCCCAGCTGTAGTGTGTGTGTGTGTGTGTGTGTGTGTGTGTGTGTGCGTGTGTGTGTGTGTGCGCGCACAGAAGTAGAGGACCCCCGCGGCACAGAAATTGCCATGTCATAATTTATGACTTAAAAAGCATTAATGTTTCAGCATGCAGCGAGAGGCGGTGCATTCTGTTTGAGGCAATCATTTCCTTAGTGAATGATTTATATGTGTCATATCAAAGTTTTATAGGATAAACAGTAACATCAACACTGTGCCACAGACCTGCAGGAATTCAGCTTTCCAACTTTCACATCCAAACGCTGCTCGCATAACAGACAAACACAGAGTTTAGCACCGACTCGATGGAGAATCGAACACCGGAGCCAGGAGTTTAACACACACACACACAGACACACACACATACACAGACAGACAGACAGTCACACACACACAGACACACACACACACACACACACACACACAGACACACACACACACACACACACTGACAGACAGTCACACACACACACACACACACACACACACACACACACACACAGACACACACACACACACACACACACACACACACACACACACACACACAGGTAATATAAGCGTTCTCGGGGGAATATCTGATTTATTTCTATGTGATCTTTGAAAGTGCATTGCCTGTGTCTTTGAACAGGTGCAAAACTGCAGTTGCATTTGTAAAAAGATATTATAAAAACACATTTTGTACAATATATATCAATTTTATGTGGATTGTTAATGGGTTTGTCCTCTAATGCCATGCGGTATAAGGTTGAAAATGTGGGTAATTAAACATCTTTTATTTCAAAATTAAACATTTTATCAATTTAAACTACTGAAGTAAAAATCACCTGTGAGTTGGAGCGAGTGAAGAATAATTTATTATCACGTGTGTTATGTATTACGTTCGTTACGTCTTTGACAGACCGCACGTTGAAGCCGCTTAGGCTGCCATTTTCTTTTTGTAAACACAGTAAATTTAATTTAACATTACGTGAAGGTAAACTTACTTTAGTTAAGGTTATTTAGTACATTCAAGTTTTCATAAATTGGCTTTTGAGTAAATTTGAGCAACCTTAACTAGATTTTATTTGAGGCAATAAGTTAGCATGTTTTTTGCAAGTAGCTTTACATTGAAATTTACAGTATGATGATGTAGTCAAAATATCAATAGTTTGAATATCTCTCACAGACACATGGCAGCAATAATTGATCAGCAGCTTTACTCTACTAACCTTCATTCACCTTTTCCTGATTTTCTCTGCTAAACGTGCAGTGAAACTCGAGATCTGACTCTGATATGATGCCATGCATCTGTGTGGTCGTTCAAGGGCAGGAATCGAATTGATTTTCCCCTTTGCTTGCTTTACAGGGTTTTTTTCCTCATTGCAAATGAAATGTATTTTTGAATGAATAATGCATCTTCCCTAAAGGCGTCCAAATATTTAAAAGCGTGCGAGGGGAAAAAAGAGCACAAAGCGTTTAGGTGACACCGGATATTGGCATGGCATCCGTCGACAGGCACAGACGCCAGCGCACACAGGGGTATCAGTGTGGTGCGTTATGGGTAGACGTCTGCAGGGGGCATTTTACAAAGGATTCTAGGATCTCAGACGCATGCAGAGAGGACACTACACTCGTTACAGCTCGTTAAAGAGCTTACCGTGATTCTTTTAACACTGTGAGTCTGTGATTTTGTTGAATATCTGTCTGGCGGATTATTGCTAATATTTTATTACCGGCGCGAGGATCCCGCTGATGTTTGAGCTCATGAAGCTGATTGATTGAGTGCGGCTTTAAACAGATGCTAAGCTTTATCTGTGCCAAATGGGTTTAATAGTATTAAAGTTTAGTGTGTGTATCGTCCTGCAACGTGACTGATTCCTCAAATCATGTGTCATTTTGTGCTCCAACCAGTAACTTCTAGTGGAAATTTCTCTGAAACGCTTGATTCTGATTATTTAAGCAACATTTAGTGGTCAAATATATATATATATATATAGAGAGAGAGAGAGAATTAATTACCGTTGAAGAAGCCAAATGTTGTATTATAGCTGCAAGATTTGTAGCATCGTGTCATCTCCTGAGGGACAGCCAGAGAAACACACACACACACACCTGGAGCAGTGGACACACACACACACACACACCTGGAGCAGTGGACACACACACACACACACACCTGGAGCAGTGGACACACACAGACACACACACACACACACACCTGGAACAGTGGACACACACACACACACACACACACCTGGAGCAGTGGACACACACACACCTGGAGCAGTGGACACACACACACACACACACACACACACACACACACACACACACACACACACAGTGGACACACACACACACACACACACACATACACACAGACACACACACACACACACACACACACACACACACACACACACACACAACACACACACACACACACACACACACACACACACACACACACACACTTACATGATTTCTGTATTATGTTTTATTTATTATTATAATTCTTTATTTATTTTATTAATATTATTTGACTAATTCTATTATTTTTATGTATTTTTTGCTATATCTAGCCATGTGTTTATATAAGAGAGAGTGATTGATTGATTGATTGATTGTATTTTGGGCTTTTTTTTATGACGATTGCTGACTGTATTGAAAATTAATTTGTAGATCTTCACTATAAATTGTAACCCTCTGATGGATGGTGACTGCATATAATTATTCAGAATAATTTGGTATTAAGAGATCTGAAACCATATGTTCCTCTTGGTTGCTGTTATTGTGAACTAAAACTGTTCAAAAATGAATTGATAAATAACAGATAAAACTAATATCAAATGAAAAACCTAATGTAAATAAAAATTTGAGTTGTTTACTCGAAGAATTAATTAAAATAAAACTGAAGTAAATTAAAGTTAAATGTAAAAAACGAAGAGAATTACCAAAATTGAAATAAAACTAAATAGAAATATAAAATGAAAAAGAACAAAGATTAAACAAAAAATTTAAATGACTGAAACCAGAAAATATAAAAAATGTATAAAACAAAAAAGAGCAAGTTAAACTAAAATATTAAATGACTGAAACTGAAAATATATAAACATACAAATGTATTAATATATAAATAATACTAAAATCCATACAATAAAAGTAAATGGGGTCCAATGTTGTTTAGACACCAACGTTCCTCAAAATAGCTTCTTTTGTCAACAAAAGCAGTGATTTATGTTTGAAACGACTTAAGGTTGAGTAAACGATGATAATATTTGCATTAAAATATTTGATGAAAAAGCATGCAGATAGATGTATAGATGAACAAATACATGTTACTCCTAATAGGTAGTTTGCATTCTATATTGCAATACATTTACTTGACAAATAGTCAATTCATATAACTTATTAACAGTATTTCTGTATTCTATTATTATTACATTGACTCTGTAACTGTAAGCGCTGGGTTGAGTTTATTTTGTGATAATGACTGACTGTACATTGTCTCTTACATCCATTGCAGCAGTGTTTTTAGAAATGCGTTTCATATACGACTTCATAAACGATCCAGTTTTCTTTTGTTCCCCAAAGAAAAGCAAAAATGAACGTTTTCCTCTGATCCGGGGAGCGAATATCTGATTAACATTCAGCCGTACTTTATCGAAGCAGAATACATCATCACGTTTGGCACCGGACCCAATCAGACCATTGAGAAGCTTCCATGAGCCAGATTTATTCAAGCGCTGCCCTGATTGGTCATCCATTTATACTGCGCCGACCCACAATGCACTCTGTCCTGGTCCCCTTCTACAGTTCAATCTGCGTCCACATTCAGTCTGAATCCAAATCAGCTTCATGTGTTTCTTAACGACAGCCACAATTAAGTCCCAACATCTCATTGTCATGGAAAGGAAGATTAAATCCATAAAGATTATCAACAACTAACAGAAGCAAAACTTAAAAAATTCAATGTAAATTAATGGCCATTTAAAAAAAAAAAATATCCTGGAAAAATATTTTTGTTCAATATCAATTTGAATTTTTATATTTTATTTATTTTACATTTTTGTATACAATTCACTGAAATATTGTTACTATTTTAAATCTTAGTTTTGAGTTTTCTGAAGTCTGTGATATGGTTTATAATGACAAATCACATAACAGAAATGGGCAGCGCTTTTTACAATTAGTTAATATTTGTTAACTGCATTAGTAACATTTAAAATACTGAAAATTGCTTATTACTTATAAATACTTTAATATTATTTCATGTTCACATTTACTAATTATAAAATGTATGTATATATAATTATATAAATTCACATTGTATAAAGAATATCGGCCGATTTATTGATATTTGACTTTTGTTTTATTCCCAAAATCCATCAGGCTCTGTTGGATATGATGCATGCTGTGTTTTAGGACTTCACCAGGATCTCGTGTGTGCGCGAGTCTCTCCTTCACATGAGGTCAGTGTGTCTGTGGCCACTAAATGACTGCAGTGCCGTGAGTGTATTCGCTTCATTTGCTGTTGTCCAAACATCTGTCTGTCTCTCTTTCTCCCTGCAGGTTTGTGTTTATGGCATTAGTGCTGTCTCACATGGCTGTACTTCACAAGGAGGATATGTGTAATTATATTAAACATGCTCCATCTACTAACCTCCCACACACACACACACACACACACACACACACACACACAACACACACACACACACACACACACACACACACACACACACACACACACACACACTCTCTCTCTCTCTCTCTCCACACACACACACACACACTCTCACACACACACACACACACACACTCTCACACACACACACACACACACACTCTCACACACACACACACACACACACACACACACACACACACACACACACACACACTCTCATACACACACACACACACACACACACACACACACACACACACACACACACACACACACTCTCTCACACACACACACACACACACTCTCTCTCTCATATACACACACACACACACACGATATCTGCTCTGCCTGGATAAGCAACTCACCCCTAGTGCCTCTCTCTCTCCCTCTCTTGCTCGCTCGCCCCCGCCTCACCTCTGCACCCTCATCATGGTCATTACAGAAAATGACATTTACTGTATGTTAGTTCATCTGTTTTCAAGAGCGCCATGTTCTTGTGTGAAATATTGGCCAAAATATCACAATAAAATACACTAAAATCTCAATGTTTTGACCAATTGAGTAAATCTTACTATAATACACTATTATATATATATATATATATATATATATATATTAATAATTTTCACTATTATATATATATATATATATATATATATATATATATATATATATATATATAAATATATACATTTATTATTTCTAATTATAATGTTTAAACTGCATTAATTCATGTTTATTTTGTGTATACTATATTTCTTATGTTATATATTTCAGTTTATTAATTGTTAATATTATGTCATTATTTATTTATAGAAGGTTTAGCATAATTTGAAATCTCAGAGGCTACTTTTACCTGTTTGACGACAGATTCTTCTATAGAATATTAATCTTCAGAAAACATCTGCATGAGTTGTAAAAGACAGAAGTTTAGCTCTAGCTGTCTGTCTGTCTGTCTGTCTGCAAATGCACAATATTTTATGATGTGTTTAAGGCTGATTAGAATGCGGCAAGACCTAAAATCAATATACAGAACCAGGATCTTTCTACTTCTACATGTAATATGAGGGGTTATATAAAGTTAATGAAAGTCTGAGGTGTGTGTGATGTTGGGCTGCAAACATAATTCAGGAGCTCAGTGCAGTGTAATGCCAGCTGAGACCCACAGCCGTCTCTCTCTCTCTCTCTGTCTTTTTCTCACTGTTTCAAGGCTGTAGGCCATGCAGAAACTCTCTTCTGTTATCACTCATGTTTTCTGCTCTCGCTGATGTCTCTGCTCGTGTGTGTGTGTGTGTGTGTGTGTGTCTCTCTCTTTCTCTGCTCTCGTGAGTGTGAGTGTGTGTGTGTCTCTCTCTCTGCTCGTGTGTGTGTGTGTGTGTGTGTGTGTGTGTGTGTGTGTGTGTGTGTGTGTGTGTGTGTGTGTGTGTGTGTGTGTGTGTGTGTGTGTGTCTCTCTTTGCCTCGTGTGTGTGTGTGTGTGTGTGTGTGTGTGTGTCTTTCTCTCTTTCTCTGCTCTCGTGTGTGTGTGTGTGTGTGTCTTGTGTGTGTGTGTGTGTGTGTGTGTGTGTGTGTGTGTGTCTGTGTGTCTCGTGTGTGTGTGTGTCTCTGTGTGTGTGTGTTTCTCTGCTCTGTGTGTGTGTGTGTGTGTGTGTGTCTCTCTCTTTCTCTGCTCTCGTGTGTGTGTGTGTGTGTGTGTCTCTCTCTCTGCTCTCGTGTGTGTGTGTGTTTCTCTCTCGTGTGTGTGTGTGTGTGTGTGTGTGTGTGTGTGTGTGTGTCTCTCTCTTTGCTCTCGTGTGTGTGTGTGTGTGTGTGTGTGTCTGTGTCTCTCTCTGCCTCGTGTGTGTGTGTGTGTCTCTCTGTGTGTGTGTGTGTGTGTGTGTGTGTGTGTGTGTGTATGTCTCTGCTCTCTTTTGAACTCTCTGTTCTCTAAATAATGTGTGTGTGTGTGTCTCTTCTTCTCTGTTTGTCTCGTGTGTGTGTGTGTGTGTCTCTCTTTTTGCTCTCGTGTGTGTGTGTCTCTCTCTCTTTCTCTGCTCTCGTGTGTGTGTGTGTGTGTGGTGTGTGTGTCTCTAGTGTCTGTTTCCTATGCGCTAGATTATTTGGGAGATTGAGTTTTTGAAAGTGTTATGACTGTGGATTAATGTCACAGTTCAGCTGTTCTGTTGCTTTATATTTCTCTTCAGCTGTTCCAAACCCTACATAGACAGCACTCTTCTTAGTGGAAGTGGAAATGATCCTCTTAAGTGGGTGATTTGGACACAGAGCACACAAATATTGGTTGAAATAGTCTTTTTATTGATAACCTTGGTTTTATAATTATAGATGATAACATTTTAATTTGTACCTTGAATGCAATACGAGTCGCTTCGGATAAAATGCATGAATGTAAATATTTATCATTTCTGTTTTTGATTTTGCAGAGAGATGTTTATGGTCATCAGAGAGGAATGAGACGGATGCACCTGCAGAAAAACTGATCTTTCAAGGCAAGTTGGTTCATACTGGGAACAAAGTTTTCAGTCATACTATTTTAATTTGCGTGTAAAATATTGAAACTTCAAAATCTACTTGAGAAACTCAAATTTCCAGTAACATAACATATCAGTTACAAATCATAGATTTTGTTTTTAAGAGGCACAAAAAAAAAGTATTTCAGCTTTATCCAGCCAGGGTTTTCAACTAAACCTAAAACATTTAATAATAATTGCTTTAAAAAAATGAAATACTTAAAATAAAAACTTAACTGGAATAAATAAAAACTTAACTGGAATAAAAAAATTGTGTTTTATTGAAAAATAAATATGAAAAATATACATATTTCAGCTAATTTCTCAGCTTTTAGATTAACTTACTACTTAAAGTACTTAAATAACAAAAACAAAATGTTTTTGACTTGAACATTTTTAGATGTTCAAGTCATCATTTAGCTCCAGAAACAGGGAATCTGTAATTATGGTACGTTTATTGTATTTTTGTGATAGGAGATGAGAAGCATTTCTTGTACGATTGCTCTTTGTATGTGGATTTGTATTATACATATTTAGGTGATCTTGTTCTTGTTGGTGATGTCTGTGTTGATGTATGAAATGTTTGTGATTCTGAGTATGCATGGAGATTGCATTGTGTATATATATATACCATGAAATGAAGAAAAGAGTATCTGCCATGTCATTGTGATCTTGTGGAACTTTAGGCCGAGAGGCCATATATTCCTGAAAATTAACTTCAATGAATGAATAGTAAAAAAATGCATAAAACTAAAGTCAACTATTTCAAATAGTTAGAAACACTATAAAATAACATTGGGATTCTGTCATGTGCAGTGTGGAGCAAAGGTGACTGCTTATTGGCTGTTTTCTTTGGAAGGCGTGGCTTACTCTTCTAGAGCTGCCATATTTGGGCCTTTGTTCCTCTTTCTCCCTTTCATTATACTAGCAGTGTTCGGTCTCAGATGTATAGAGTCTATATCGTGTTTTCACTTAAAGCACACTGAGTATTGAATGAAGCATCTGTCTGGCTTTCATGTTGTAGACAGATGCAGAGATGTTGCTACTACAGTCTGCCAGATTCAGAGACCGTAAGAGGAACAAACCCACCGCTGAGACTGTGAGCTTCACACCTGTGTGTGTGTGTGTGTGTGTTGTGTGTGTGGATACACACGTTTGCATTTAATTCTTTCCCCTCTACTCTTGGTAACTTCTCTCTCTCTCTCTCTCTCTCTCTCTCTCTCTCTCTCTCTCTCTCTCTCTCTCTCTCTCTCTCTCTCTCTCTCTCTCTCTCTCTCTCTCTCTCTCTCTCTCTCTCTCTCTCTCTCTCTCTCTCTCACTCTGTGTACCGCAGGGACCCGTGCCATGCTGTGTTGGGTGGCACCCATGTGCCCTTGTCTGCTGACTCCTACACTTCCATTGTGAGATTTATGCTAAACATGCATATCTTAATTGCATTATTCAAAATAATTAGCTAATATATTTTTGCATAATGACAAGGTAAGCAAATAGTGTCTCTGTGCTCTGTGTGCTGTGGCTGGGAAACTTTACAAAATTAATAGACTCCCAACATTACTAATTACCTCGTTTTTCCGAGAGAACTCGTTTCCTCCCAAGTGCTGCAGCTAAAGATCTTCACACTGTGTTTGTGTGGCAGTAATTTATCTACAGCCTGTATGCTATTAATGCGATATAATATAAATGCATTCTTTTATAATGCCCTATAATACACTTTATAATCAGGGTTGTGTTTTCTTAAATCATTGTAAACACAGTTATTAAACAATGTACCAATTTTTGGCTACATCTTTAAATATGATGCATTATAACAAATAAATAGCATATTTGATGTTTCATTATAGTGAATTATAATGCATTAGTGCATTTAAGGTGCCTATTTTTGCCTGCACATATAGTATAATGCATTATAACATCATAAATACCAATTTTTTGCATTTCATAAAATGCAATATAAAGCATTATACTATTTAAACAATTAATATAATACTATTATAATCCATTATGCCTGTTATAACTTATGTTTCACCCTTATATAGTATAATGCATTATAATACATACCATTTGTAATGTGTTTTATGAAATGCATTATGATTCGTTATACTTTTTAGCTCTGTAACCATAGATATTTAAGCATTATAATGCACAATAACTTATTACATATACCTGTTTATCACTGCACCTTTACATAGCATAATGCATTAAATCATTATAAATGCTCTTTTTTGTTTCATGAAATGCGTTATAATACATTATATGCTTTTGCACTATAATCATTAATATGTAAGGATCGTGCATTTTACCTGTTATAACTTACCTATTTTTGTTTACAGCTTTATGTGGTATAATACATTAATTATACATTAGATAAATACAATTTTTTTTTATTTTAGGAAATGCATTATACTCTTTTACCATGAATATGTAAGTATTATAATGCATTATTACACGTGCATATTTTTAGCTACAACTTTATATAGTATAATGCATAATAATCTGTCAAAAATTATTTATTATGTTTAATGAAATGCATTATAGTGCATTATATTCTTAGCTCTAACCATAAATATGTAAGTATTATAATGCATTAGAACTGTTAGAACGTTTTGACTACATCTTTATATAGTATACTGCATTATAACATAACAAATAGCATTTTTATCATAGTGAATTATAATGCATTATACCATATCAGTATAAGCATGTATAACAATAACTGTTATGTACCTATTTTTATCTACACACTTATATAGTGCATGGCATTATAACATTATAAATACCCGTTTATTAGTTTTGTGAAATGCATATAAGCATTATAGCTGTTATTACATTGGTTACACAGTTATATATTGTAATGCATTATGACGTATCATAAATACCAATTTTTAATGTGTCTCCTGAAATACTTAATTATGCTCTTTAGTGCTATAACCATGAATATGTAAGTATTATAATGCATTATAACTTGCTGATCTACAGTACATGCTGCACAATGATATCAATTAATCTAACTCCGGATAATGAATATTTTCTTTACTTGTGGAAAGTAGCGAACACTTATCTTCCTGAAGATGAACGGACCTCTCCAGTCGAGTGCATTATTTAATCTCGAGCTTTTAAAGCACAAATGCTGTTTCTTACCGCACCATAATCACAGTAATTAATAGAGTGCTTTCAGTATCTCTGACTATCAGGTGCTGGTCGTTCATCAGCGCGGCGTTAATGAACGTTTGGGCTGGAGGTTCCCAGGCTTTAGTAAACTTTGTGGAGTTCCTCATTACCTGCTTTCCACTTTAACTCCAGTGGCAGAACTTCAGCAGAAAGGATTCAGATCGTTTTACTCGTGCTTTAAATGTCTGAATGTAATATATTAAACAGGATTTATTTATTGTAATGGAAGCTCAATCAAAACATTGTAAGAAATCCAGACCTATAAATGTTGCTTTGTAGATGAAGACGGTCAGCAAATAGTTTCTAATGTGTGCTGAGTAGTTGCTATGCAGTTTAGAAGGTGTTGGTAGTTTGTAACAGGTTTATAGAGAGTTGTGGGTGGTTGCCAGGGTGTTGCTAGGCAGTTTCTAAAGTGTTCTAAGGTGTAAGTAGTTTTTTACAGGTTTCTAGAGAGTTGTGGGTTGTTGCCAGGGTGCTGCTATGCAGTAACCGGTTTCTAGAGAGTTGTGGGTGGTTGCCAGGGTGTTGCTATGCAGTCTAGAAGGTGTTAGTAGTTTGTCAGTTTTATGGGTGGTTGCCAGGGTGTTGCTATGCAGTTTAGAAGGTGTTAGTAGTTTGTAACAGGTTTCTAGAGAGTTGTGGGTGGTTGCCAGGGTGTTGCTATGCAGTTTAGAAGGTGTTAGTAGTTTTGTACAGGTTTCTAGAGAGTTGTGGGTGGTTGCCAGGGTGTTGCTAGGCAGTTTCTAAAGTGTTCTAAGGTGTAAGTAGTTTTTTACAGGTTTCTAGAGAGTTGTAGGTGGTTGCCAGGGCGTTGCTATGCAGTTTCTAAAGTGTTCTAAGGTGTAAGTAGTTTTTTACAGGGTTATAGAGTTGTGGGAGGTTGCCAGGGTGTTGCTATGCAGTTTCTAAAGTGTTCTAAGGTGTAAGTAGTTTTTTACAGGTATCTAGAGAGTTGTGGGTGGTTGCCAGGGTGTTGCTATGCAGTTTCTAAAGTGTTCTAAGGTGTAAGTAGTTTTACAGGTTTCTAGAGAGTTGTGGGTGGTTGCCAGGGTGTTGCTATGCAGTTTCTAAAGTGTTCTAAGGTGTAAGTAGTTTTTTACAGGTTTATAGAGAGTTGTGGGTGGTTGCCAGGGTGTTGCTATGCAGTTTCTAAAGTGTTCTAAGGTGTAGTAGTTTTTTACAGGTTTCTAGAGAGTTGTGGGTGGTTGCCAGGGTGTTGCTATGCAGTTTCAATGGTCTGCTGAGTAGTTGTTTGCAGGCTGCTAAGGTATTATTGGTGGTTGCCAGGGTGTTGCTATGTGGTTGCTAGGGTGTCCTGAAGAATCATTCATGTCTGTTAGTTTAATACTTTGTGTTGGATGTTCGATTGCGTCACTCAGACTAATAAAGCTCAGATATTTCCACAGCGAGGCATCCAAACACTGTCAGAACCAACGCTGATGTCTTCCTATCACATTCTTAATTAAGGTACTCAGTGAAAGCATGAATAACGAAGAGCTCCGGTCTTAACGAGACTCCGTTTTGGCACCGTCTCAATGGCTGCTATGACAACTCGGCGGCCTATAGCAGCGGTCGTCAGACAGCGAGCGGCGTTAGAGCCGCTGCCCGAACAGCACAATGGATCACAACTTCATGGATCCCCAATTTAGACGTTTAAGGAGGAACGGGGGAGACGGGGCTCCTCTGCGACTCACGGCGGATCGGCGCCACCTTAACACTCGCACGCTGCCAGCGAGGCCAGCTTTGTTCAAACTGACAGGAATTGGCAGGCAGCCATTTTGTTTGCAAATTTACATAAACGCCAAATGGTGTCTGTTTCCTGTAGGTCTTCTAGAATTATCTTTAAGCAGAGCTGTGTGTGTGTGTGTGTGTCTGTCTCTTTCTCTGTGTGCGTGTGTGTGTGTGTGTGTGTGTGTGTGTGTGTGTGTGTGTGTGTCTGTCTCTGTCTCTCTGTGTGTGTGTGTCTGTGTGTGTGTGTCTGTGTGTGTGTGTGTGTGTGTGTGTGTGTGTGTGTGTGTCTCTGTGTGTGTGTCTCTGTGTCTGTGTGTGTGTGTGTGTGTGTGTGTGTGTGTGTGTGTGTGTGTGTGTGTGTGTGTCTGTCTCTCTCTGTGTGTGTGTGTGTGTGTGTGTGTGTGTGTGTGTGTCTGTCTCTCTCTCTGTGTGTGTGTGTGTGTGTGTGTGTGTGT
>CM050433.1:312022-317022 GCA_027564155.1 Gymnocypris eckloni scoliostomus | reverse complement strand
TCGTGTGTGTGTGTGTGTTGTGTGGGTGGTTGCCATGTGTGGTGTGTTTGAACATCTTAGAATGTGTTGATTTGTAACATTTCTACATTGTGGGTTTATACATTCTAGTTGCACATTTTGGGAGAAAGAAATATTCTTTTACGTGAATCCTCCCCAATTTCCATGAAAAGAATCAATCTCATATTTTGAGGGCGAGCTGTGACCTGGACCTGTTTTTCTTCATGAGATTCAAAGCCGTCCCAATCGTGTAAGATCCGTCGTCATTATCTGTTGAAAGAGCTGCTGTTTCTCTTCACACACAGAACAGCGGTTGCTGCAGTGAACCAATGTTCCGGTGTGTCCGGTCTCATTTTTTCAATAACATCAGGTGGTGCCAAATATTTAAACAAGCATTTTTGAGATGCAGATATGAAAAGGCCCTGGAAATGAAGGATTGTGGGATGCGGGCGGCGGCTGGCATCTTGGCACGGCGAGCTGATCAATTAGTCTAATCACACCAGTGTGGGTGCTGCAGGTGTTTAATATGCAATTATTCAATGAATGGTTTGAAAGCTCTAGAGGCTTCGAGAGTGGTTGCCGCCTTGCCGGATCCCACACCTCGCGTTCCCATTGGCTGCTCGGCATTTCATCGCCATGGAAATACCAATCGGTGTTGACCGCGCGGCTCTGGTTGGAGCGCGTGATGATCGCTGGACTTGGTCTCTGACCGACGCTCCCAGGGTCCTTACTGACCACAAACACGTTTACCAATAAAACCAGACTCGCTTTATTCAAGAACAACTCGTGCCGGAGAACCGACGCTACAAAACTGTTCAGGTACCCCAGTCTTCTCTCTCCCCAGAGCAGTTTTCTGGAACAGATGGAGTTGATGGATGTGTTGTGTGTGTGTGTGTGTGTGTGTGTGTGTGTGTGTGTGTGTGTGTGTGTGTGAGAGATTCCAGTATTCAGCTTTTCCAGGTCAGGGAGGATTTGGTTCTGCCTGGTTTGGCCGTGTACTAGGGTTAATTAGTTAACGTTGCTAATGTTATTCACATTTTTAAGTTGTTGGGCCCTTGACCATTTTTTTTGCAAGGCTTAATAAACCTAATCGGATCTTTCTATTTAAAAATGGGTTATCAAATTAAACCATAAAAACAAATGTGTGTATATATATATGCTTATTTAATTGAAATTATGTATGCATATAAAAAAGAAACGGAAAAAAAACCTACTAAGGCTTTAAAAGAAATTAAAATGAACACTGAACCTATGAAATAATAGCTATTTAATATAAGCTAAATAATAACTATTAAAGTGTATCAGTGACACTGAAATTACACTGGTTTGAAATAAAATCGGTTTAAGTTTTAAATATTGTATTTTATTTCAGCTAGTTGCCAAGGATTTTGTTCATTTAAATTTAGTTTAACTTGTACTAAATACTGAATTAAAAAAATAAAATAACTTTTGTAGTTACTTTTG
This sequence comes from Gymnocypris eckloni scoliostomus, assembly GCA_027564155.1. Lineage (NCBI taxonomy): Eukaryota > Metazoa > Chordata > Actinopteri > Cypriniformes > Cyprinidae > Gymnocypris > Gymnocypris eckloni. The sequence continues at coordinate 315,561 of CM050433.1, read as the reverse complement.
TTGTAATATCAAATAACTATACTATAATATCTCGATAATAAAATAACACTCTTTTGACATTTTTTTTTAATTACTTTACGTTATATCAGCTAATTGACAAGGACACAATTAAACAAATTGGGAAAAATATATTTAGATCAACTTGATGTACTAAAAAACATAAAATAAAATATTAAAACCCTTTTATTTAAGCTACTTAACATGGAAGCGTTGCTCATTTTCATTTAGTTTAACTTGTACTAAAATAACTAAAATATAAATAATTATAGACTCTATAGACATACTTTTTTTTACCAAATGTAAAAATAAAATAAAAAATAATATATTTTTTATTTCAGTTAATGTTTATTTCAAGCAATGAAAATGTTTATTTATTTTTAAAGGTTTTAGTTAATGATAATAACGCTGGTTCATACAACTAATATTGCGTTTTATTCTGAATACAACTAACAAATACTGAAAAGCTTTAATCCATAAACATGTATTTATGTTCTGGAATATGCACACATGCATGTTTACTGTCTAAATGATGATAGAGACAGACTTGTAGTGTTTTATATAACGCTAATTATAACGACTACAAACCCCAAAGCATTTTCAGGATTTAAAGAAACATTTAATTCATGATCCTTTTTTCTTTCTCAAATGAGGACCTCTCCAGATATAACATAAAAAGCGTTTTATTCCGTCTCTCTTTGTCTGTGTTGCTGTGCATGTGAGTGTTTGTCAGATCTGTGCCGTTCAACCTCTGGCCTTCGGAGAACTTCACCATCTGTTGTGCTGTAAAAGTGGAGCACGTTCTGCGAATCAACTTCTCCTTCACACCCAAACACGGTTTTCTCTTCTGTAATCCGCCGCTTTCCTCTCTTTGTCTTTAAGCTCCTGCGTCTGAAATGCCGGAAGCGGATAAATGAGAAGCGGATGTGTGTGTGTGAAGGAGGTGAATGTTAGTGTGTGTGTGAACGAGCCGCAGCTTCAAACACTCGTCTCTCTTTCACCTGTGGCCCACCAGACGGCAGAACCAGTGTGTGAGCACAGGTTGAGCCCAGACAGCACCAGGTACCGTGTGTGTGTGTGTGTGTGTGTGTGTGTGCAGACGGGTCCCACAGGGCGAGGCTCTACAGCTGTAGACAGACACTGAATTTGCTGCATCTGCTGTCCTGACATCTGCAGACGAAACAACGTGCAAACTGTCCTCATTTGTCTGTATCTGCATCATGTGAATGTACACTGCCACTGCCAAAGGACTGCAGCTTAAGAACAACAGTGCAAAAGATTATTAATAGTACATTGGTATGCCATATATTATTATTTTTATATTTATTTTTAAGTTTTATCCAGTGGGAATTACATTGCATTAACACAGGAAAATAAAAAATATTAATAAAAACCATGATGGTATCTTAATGATACCAAAAATTTAACTGGCAACTCTATTGTAACCATCATATTTTCCACCTTCAACATGCATACATAAGTGACCCTGGAGCACAAAAGCAGTCTTAAGTCGTTTTATAGCTATAGCCAAAAATACATTGTATGGGTCAAAATCCGTCCTTTGGATGAGACGTTAAACCGAGGTCCTGACTCTGTGGTCATTAAAAATCCCAGGATGTCTTTCGAAAAAGAGTAGGTGTGTAACCCCGGCATCCTGGTCAGATTCACCCATCATAGCCACCTAATAATCCCCATACACTGATTGACTTCAATCAGTTGGCACCGTGCTGTGATGTCACGGGAACATCCCAGCTGAAGATAATGAGGAAATTACATCGCTCCCTTCACCAAGTGCATTCCAAACGACTAAATAACGACACGCACGTGCCCTGCTCACTACGAAGTCCCCACACCAAGGGGATAGGGATGATCACTTCCATTTGGAACTACCCGGGAACCGTTCGATACGTGTACTGTTACACCCCTTGTAAACAACATATGTAACGTATGTACGCGGATATGCTGCTTACGTGTAAAAAAAAATTGGTCAGAGAGCTCTCAGAACGCATGAAAAATATCTTAATTTGTGTTCCGAAGATGAACAAAGGTCTTATGGGTTTGGAGAAAGTAATAACAGAATTAACATTTTGGGAGAACCTGCCCTTTTAAGTACAAGTTCAAATTAAAGCTCTCTCTATATATACATTTATAATAATTTTAATGAGCAATATATAAAGTCTTAGTTATTTTAGTATTGCAGTATGCTTTATATTTTTTACACAACATTATAATTTGATGTTCATGCATTTAGAAGATGCTTTATACAACGTGACTTACTGAAGACAAAGAAAAACATTTAGTTTAATATATATAAAAATATATATGTACTTTTTTGGGGGTGAAATATGGGTACCATGAACGAAGCATCAGATCCACTCTGAAACTAGACTCACCTGTGTGAGAATCTGGAACGAGCGTTGGATGAGTTCATACGGTGAGTGTCAGTAGCTGCTGTATGTCTGGTGTGTGTGTGTGTGTGTGTGTGTGTGTGTGTGTGGGTCAGGTCTGTGTGTGTGTGTGTGTGTGTGTGTGTGTGTGTGTCTGTGTGTGTGTGTGTGTGTGTGTGTGTGTGTGTGTGTGTGTGTGTGTGTGTGTGTGTGTGTGTGTGTCTGTGTGTGGTCTGTGTGTGTGTGTGGGTCAGGGTCTGTGTGTGTGTGTGTGTGTGTGTGGGTCAGGTCTGTGTGTGTGTGTGTGTGTGTGTGTGTGTGTGTGTGTGTGTGTGTCTCTGTGTGTGTGTGTGTGTGTGTGTGTCTCTCTCTCTGTGTGTGGATGTGGGACAGGTGTGTGTGGGTCAGGTCTGTGTGTGTGTGTGTGTGTGTGTGTGTGTGTGGGTCAGGTCTGTGTGTGTGTGTGTGTGTGCGTGTGTCTCTGTGTGCGTGTGTGTGGATGTGGGTCAGGTCTGTGTGTGTGTGTGTGTGTGTGTGTGTGGATGTGGGTCAGGTCTGTCTGTCTGTCTGTCTCTGTGTGTGTGTGTGTGTGTGTGTGTGTGTGTGGATGTGGGTCAGGTCTGTGTGTGCGTGTGTGTGTGTGTGTGTGTGTGTGTGTGTGTGTGTGTGTGGATGTGGGTCAGGTCTGTGTGTGTGTGTGTCTGTGTGTGTGTGTCTCTGTGTGCGTGTGTGTTGAGGGGTCGGTAACAGCTGTGCTCTGGCTCGAGTGCTCGTCTCAGAGGGAAGCGCGGGTCCAGGTGTCTCGGCTGTGGCGTCGCCCGCAGTGCCGCCGTCGGCTGAGAGGGACGGAAGAGCTAATCAGGCAGCAAAGCATTTCTGACGGACCACAGCCACAGAACTACTCGGCACCCCACTCGTTTCATTTAGCCCGCAGGAAAACCCACCAGAGAGGCGCTACCATCGCTTTGATGATGAAGTTGTGATGCGCGTTCAACATAATGAAGCTTTCATCCACCAATAAATAAAACTCTGACAGGCAAATCAACATTTTAATTGAACAAAACACAAACGGCAGAGCTAGAGAAAGACACCGTCGATCTAATGACAGCCCTGTGAATAATGACATGAAGCTGCTTGTATGTGGATTTGTCCGGT
>CM050433.1:279522-307022 GCA_027564155.1 Gymnocypris eckloni scoliostomus | reverse complement strand
AACGTGACACTGTGTAATGTGTGAGCTTATGTGTGTCGCCAAATCAACGTCCGCTGAGAAACACGCGTCCAGGCTACACACACACACACGCTTGTGTAGTTTTTACACCAGAACAGCGGAAAGGAGTTATTTTGTCTCTTTGCTTGTTTTTATGTTTGTGGTTCATGCCCAGCATTATTTGTATCAGGTTTATATCTATTGGTCTCTTATTAAGGTCTGTTATAATCTTTGTGTGTGTGTGTGTGTGGTGCGTGTGTGCGTGCGGCGCGTGTGTGTGTGTGTGTGTGCGTGTGCGTGCGTGCGTGCGTGTCTGTGCGTGCGTGCGTGTGTGTGTGTGTGTGTGTGATTATACCACTGTTTCTTTAACTGCAACGGTAGTGTCACCCATCGAAGGCGTGAACTGACAAAGAAAAGTTGAATGAACCTTGAGTGAAATGTCTCTTTAGATAAAAGTATCTTTCAAACATGTAAACGTAAAGATAGAACCTTTCTTTAAAAGACAAATAAAACAAAATCTAGGGTAAATTACTACTTATGTGAATTTAAAATAAATAGAAAATACTTTAGGAAATAAGTGACCATTTTTGTTTTATATTTGTGTGTGTGTGTGTGTGTGTGTGTGTGTGTGTATAAAACAGTGAATTTACTAATACTATATATACATACCAATTATATATATTTCTTATATATTGTATTATATAATATTCATGTAATATATTTTTATTTAATAATTTAATGTCAATGTATATATATTTAATATATATTTTTAATTATATATATGTATATGCGTGTGTGTAATTTAATGTATTTTTATTTAATAAGTTTAATGTCGATACCTTTAAAAAATTATTGAATTAATTTTTTCACATGCATTTGGTAAATACTTGCAATAGTGCCGTGTTTAAATCACATTAGTGATTAATGCATTTTTATTTATAATACATTTTTATCAAATAAATTGTGTGAATGTATTGCCAATGTAAATATTTGTTTGATCCGTATACACATTATATTACATTATGAGAGTATATAAACATCATATGGTACTGTATGTCCCTCTCACTCATGTTTATCATCTATATTAATCCTCTCACTGGTTTTCTAGGTTTGTCCCAGGCTCTGTGGAGTGAGACACACACACGTTACATCTTTAAAGCGGATTGATTTAATAGTTTGTGATTTTATTCGCTTCGGGCCGATGGCGAGAGAGAGAGAGACCGAGAGCACAGATCTGATCCGTGTGTGTGTGTGTGTGTGTGTGTGTGTGTGTGTGTGTGAGAGAGAGAGAGACCGAGAGCACAGATCTGATCCGTGTGTGTGTGTGTTTAGTGCCGCTAGTCTTCTCTGATAACAGCCACTACTTTCTGCTTTCCTTTTCAAAGTCATCTTTTATTCATGACTGATAAGAATCCAAGAAACGCAAGATAACAGAGAAAAAGACAGAAGATTGAGCCACTTATAGGTTTGTAATGATGCTTAATTAATGCTGATAAAACTAATAATCCTCACTATAATCTTTTATTTTCATGAGAGCAAAAAACGACTGCTTTTAATTCAGACATGTCACTTTATACAGCAGGACGCAGAAGCTGGCGTGTGTCTGAGATGATCTGCGTCGCTCTCCTGTCGACGTGGCTATAAATACAGGCTGAGAGCGTGACCTTTGACCTGCAGGTGTGTTCCTTCCTGACCCCAACACCACAACACACCTGCCACACATTTACAAACCACCCTTCTGTACAGAACAACTCTCTTTCTGAGAGTTTAAGGAAATGGTTTAATTAAAAGAGTTCACGGTTCTCCAATGTTCACTAATAGTCGTGCAGGGAACTAGTAGGTTAGTTCATATGTTTAGTGTTTTACTTTTATTTGTTTTCAAATTAAAATGATTTGTTTTAATTAAAAAAATATATAATTTAATTATTAGCTATTTGTTAACCTTTAACTATTTCATGTGTTTTATTTTTTATAATTTAATTATTAACTTTTCGTTTACTTTTTATTTTTTATAGATTTTTTTTATTATAAAATGATCTCTTCATTTTCCATTTTATAAATTATTAGCTTTTCATCAACTTTTTTACTACTTTTTTGATTTAAATATTTATGTTCACATTTTATGATTTACTTTTTACATAAACTTTTTTTGTTTTATTTTTATTTTGTTGTTTTTCATATTATTTGTTTTTATTTTTAAATTATTTGTTTTACATTGATAAATTATTTATTTAAATAACTTTTTATTATTTGTATTATTTTAATTTTAACATTTTTATGTTTTAATTATGAGCTTTTCATCAACATTTCTAGTTTGAGTTTTATTGGTTTATTTTTTATTCAATTATTAGCATTTCATTAACCTTTTTAGCGGTTAATTTTGATGTTTTTTTAAATTGCTTACATTTTTTTACATTTTTATGATTTAATTATGAGCTTCTCGTCAGTGTTTTTGTTTTTGCTCTTTTAATTTTAATATTTGTTAATTTTTATTTTTAATGATTTAAATATTAGCATTTCATTAACTTTTTTGCATTTTATTTTGATGATTCTTTTTTACATTTTTATCATTTTAATTAATTTTCATGAAATTTTTGTAAATATTATATTTTTATTTTTTTATTTTAAAATTATTTGTTTTAATTTCATAAATTTTTTAGTTTTCATCAACGCATGAACCCTAGTTTGGGAAACCCTATGTTATGAGCTTGACCGGGGCTAGTTGTCACATGGGACCGAGTTAGGCTAGTAGGCTGTAGGTTCCATTGTGACAACTTACCCCATTAAGTGTGACATGGTGTTTCTAAAATGTTGTCTTCATGTGATTCGGCCTCAGATATGTTCACTAGGCTCTTGACAAACATCTCAGTTTGACCGAATCAGTCTGAATGATGTGGGTTGGTTTAATAGATCTGAATCCGCTCGTCTCGTAACGGCTCTTATGTGGACACCCTTAACGATGAAAGCAGGCAGGGATCAAAGAAAGCCCATAATGGCGTGTGGCATGATCAGTGCGCACTACAAAGCCGTGCACTAATAAGGGAAGTGGAGAAGAGCTCTTGAGGGTGGCAGAGGAGCAGTACAGATGCTGCCTGGCACACGAGCGCCACGAGAGCCTCTTCACGCAAACATACCTCACCGCGCCGAATATTAAACCGACGCACGATGACCGCCAGTTATTTCTGTGCATCTCATCAGGTCTGGTCATAGTTTCCCACACGGTTTACCTCTTAAATAGCATCTGAACTCAACTTAAATGCATTCAAATAGACTCGAAAATTAAACAATTCATCTCGATTAATCGCATCCAAAATAAACGTTTTTTTTTACATTATATGTGTGTGTAATGTGTATATTTATTATGTATATATAAATACACAAGTGCATGTGTATGTTTAAGAAAACTTTTGTTTATATATGATATAATTTATATAAATGTTCATATTTTCAAAATATATGCTGTATGTATGTCTATAAATATACACAGTACACACACATATATTACGTAAACAAACTTTTGTTTTGAATGCAATTAATCATTTGACAGCACTAATATATATATATATACTAGAAAACTATTAGAGACATTATTATTATTATTATTACGAACATTTTTATTTATTTATTACAAAATATATAAGTCAGTCCTGTTACAAAGTACATTTTAGTGTCTTTATACTGATATAAAAAAAAAATCACAATTAATTCAAAATATTAGGGTCAATCCTGTTATAAGTACATTTACTTGTCTTAATATTCTGATCAAAAATATTTTTATTTATATATTACAAAGTATATAAGTCTGTCCTGTTATAAAGTCCTTTGTTTGCCTTAATGAAATGATAAAATATTACAAATCTTTATTTATTTAATATTAAATATATGGATCGGTCCTGTTTTTTTCTATTTATTTTTTTACACAAAATATATGGATTAATAATAATTTCATAAAGTACATTTTTTTGTCCCAGTATGCTAAATTTCTTGTCTTAAAATACTGATTAAATATTACAAATATAATTTTAAAATGTAAGTCATTAATTACGTGTCTTTAAATAAAATCAAGTTTTAAAAAAAAATAAGTAAATACGAGGCGAATTGAAAAATTGGCAATTATTTAGAAATATCACTCTAAAAAAAAAAAAAAAAATTCTGAAATGAACGTTTAAAAGCGTTTCCATATTTGATCCGAATAATGCTTTATGCTCTTAATTGTGCTTAATTGCTCTTTATGAATATCCTGTTCATTTTCTTGGCATAGATAAAAAAAATAATCAGGTTATAATATTCAACTAATTAGAGCTTATTTCAGTCTGATATACCCTTTATAGAGATACTTGTTCTTAATATTTCTTAAATGTTTCAGTCTGTAGCTCTGCTCTGAAATGTCTCCTCAGAAGTTTTATTTGAGGAATTGCTGCAAACTTTTTCCCTGAACGCAGGGATTTCTGCTCCCGCTCCTCATCTTTGTTTTTGATAAAGAAGCTGGAAATGAACATGTTGTTGTTTGATTGATGTTTGTTACATGGTCGGATCACAGTTGAGCGTGTATTACGATACATCATCCTCGCGCACACACACACACACACACACACTCTCACACACACATACACACACACTCTCTCACATACACACACACACTCTCTCACACACTCACCCACACACACACACACACACACACACACACACAGACAGACAGACAGACAGACACACACACAGTCACACACACAGACCCACACACACGCGCACACACACACACACACACACACACACCTGCACAGCTCCAGCGGCAGGGAGATCATTCCTGATTTATGAGGCTTGTTGCTGTGCAGCTTCAGAATAAATCCAGGGATTAATTAACGCTGTGTTCGTTGTGTTCTGATCGTCATTATCAGGACCAATGTCACACTAACACTGCATTTATTGATTTAATATATCGGCCAGTCCTAAGTACATTTTCTTGTCTTGATGTACTGGTAAAATATTACTAATAAAACAATTTTTTACAAAGTTAATAATTAATAAAAAAATAAAATATTTCAGTCTTTCTACTGTAAGATTTCACATGTAAACCTACTTTAAAATTACATAAATAAGATGTGTGTATTTAGGATTGACCCATATATATTGTGGTTGAAATTTCCAACAGAAAAAAAAAATGTACAATGTAAATTTTGTATTTACAAACAATAGGTAGGGATTTTATTTCATGCCCTCTTTATTATAGAATTCAACAGATCATGTACGTTTGCATTTCAGCTTTGCAGTGGCTTTAAATTTGGCTCGTCTAATAAGCTTTTAAAATGAAACTATACGCTAGGTATTTGATTCTGCATTTGCATTCCTACATGTTTTTAAATATAATTTTCCTTTACCTCGTGATGTTTAATCAAAGTCTCATTACTGGACCTTCTATCTAGTCTAGTGGAACGACAGTCTTCTCTTTATTGACCAATCATTTCGCTTGCTGAAACCCCGCCCCTTCAAATTAAGCCCCTCCCCACCTTTTGTACATCCCACACCCACATCTCAACAGCCAATCAGCAACCGATGCATAAAACCAACTCCCGCCCTAGATTTTATTTTTTTGAAAAGATCAGTCGCTTCCGTTTCATCACGACTTTAATGCGCAGTTTGTTTGGCAATCGTAAACGACCTGTTTTAATTAGTGGAACAGAAACAGTTTGGCGCTTTTATCGCTGAAGACGCTGATGGCGCCTATACAAAGGCTCTGTGGGCAGATAACAAGCCTTTCCCTCGCAGACATAATTACCCCACTATTTACAGGAAACTGCCTCTGTATGCCCCTCCACACCCTCCAAATGATTATTAATGCAAGCTGGAATATTATAGTCTATTCATTTATCTTAAGATTCGTATCGCCGTGTGGTTATTATTAGAAACCTGGTGAGGCCTTCTCCAGCTAAACACATGCACGAGTGTCTGAATCACACAAAGCTTTTCAGTTTAACTTGCTTTTGCATTTCCACTGGCTTCAGAAGTATAATGAACTTGAATTGAATTACTGAGCTTAAAGTGATTCAAAACTTCACTAAGCTTTTCAGTTTAGTGTGTTAAATTTGTTCTTGTGTTTGTGTATTTTATATATTATTTGTCAATTGTTTCTGCTAGACAGCTTTATAATTTCACGTTTCCTCTTGAGTTTCATAAAATATCTCCACACACATCTCATCCAAGGGAATTTGGGCAATAAATGATCATGTATCCGTTTGCATTTACACTGGTGTACCTGACAAAACACCAGAATAGAGGTTATTGCAAAGATTTTAAAGCTATTTATTTTCTTAGTGCATTTAACCAGTCTTGTTGTGAGCAGTTATTTTGTGCATGCATTTTTTTTATTTTCATTTTTTTCAAACAACAAACAAATAATTTGTACATGCATTGTTTTTATAATTGTTCATATTTGTAACCAATTTATTTGTGCATGCATTTTGTGTTTTTAAGTGTGTTTAATATATTTCATTTTCTTAAACAAACAGTTAATTTTTGCATGCATTGTGCATTTTTTATTAAATGTTATTTAATATTTTTAAAACAAGAAACTTAATTTATGTATGCATTATTTATTTTTTATTTAATTTATTCTATTGTTAAAGCAAGAAACAACTCATTTGCACATTTTTTATTTTACATTTGCTCATAACTGTTTAACTCAGAAATACATCAAAAATATACAGGAGTAGAGTTGCAAATTAATTTTATTGTACCTTTTTTTTGTTTACTACTGTTCGCTTTTTATGCATTTCTGAGTTAACCAAAAAAAAAAGGTAAAATAAAATTAATTTACAACTCTACTCCTGTATATTTATTATGCATTTCTGAGTTAGAGGTGTAAATTAATTCCTACTTTCTCAATAATTGAACATTTATGCATTCCTTTAGCAGACGTGTTTATCCAAATAAACTTACAAAAGAGAAACAAAAGCCATTTTTAAAAGATTCAACAATATTTGTAACCAACAAGCTAGGATTGTATGTTATATATTTACACATTTAATCATGAAAAGATTCATTTTAGCAGATCACTTTATTCAGATATGAATCAAGCATTTAACTTTAGTACATTTACTCCTTTAACAATATTTGATAATGTAATGTAAAAACATGAGCTGTTGTAAATCCAGAGACTTGAGCTTTATGAGAATATCTGAACCGTCTCGTATTTACATATATATCATAAAGCATACAGACAGCAGTCACTGAATAAGAAGGAAAGACAGAATGAATGGTGGTCTGTGTGAGCGAGTGTGGTCTTTCTTGGTCTGGATTACAGAAACAGTTTGACGCTTTTATCGCTGAAGACGCTGTGGCGTCTGACAGCGCGTCCGTATCGCTTTCCTCGTCTGATAGCGGCTCATCCAGAGCACACAAATTACACTCGGAGTCCGTTCCCTCCTCCACTAAATTACCTCCTGTCATTTACAAACTCAACTGATAAAAATGGGCTCGGGAGGTACATGCGAGTGGAAAACACATGCGTGTCAATGAAGGAACTAAATCTAGTGACACTAACTTAACTGCATTTTTCAGTAGATCATGTGGTATTAAACTTTATTGCTGTTTTTAAGTTAAAACATACTCTCTGCAAATACATAAATGCATATGATTGTAGCTCAGTTTATGCATTATGTTCTGAAATGTCTTAAAGCAATTGATGTGCTTAAAATGCATTGTCCAGTCACTGACGTCTGCTTTTAAATTCTTAGTGAACTGTTTCTAGCATCACAGCCAATTGAATTTAGGCGTTAAATAATATTAATAATTAAAGTATGGCGGAAAAGAAGCTGACTAAATAATGACGTCAGCATGAAATCAGAATCGAGTCTTATTGTGAACAGTCATTTGTGCATGCATTTATTATTTAATTTTAAACCGCAAACAAATCATTTTATGCATGCACTTATGTCACTTTAATTACATTTTTTACTTTTAAACAATACATTTTTCCATGCATTTATTTTTAAATAAATATTTATGTGTGCATTTATTCATTTATTTATCATTACATTAAAAATAAATAAAAAAATAAACATTTGTGCATGCAATTTTTATTTTTAGCTTTATTTTTAGCTTTATTTTTTTTATTTAATGTGACCATCTCTCTGAAAGCCCAGCTACAGTCATTTTTTTGAGATGAACTACTTTCTGCATAAAATCATCCTACATATTGTAAAGAACATTCTGTGAAAATATATCCTTGGTGTCTTTAATATTGACCGAATAAGACCATGCCAAACATTGAAATTATAGTGAAATGAATGCTTGTAATCAAACTTTGATGCTCGTTACCTCAGCATTAGATATTTAGACTTTAGCCTGGTTTTTACACACATGATTTCCCTTGCTCAATAAGCTGTTTACCTCAGAAATACATGAACCGTAGTAATCTAGGCTGCAAATGCATTCCTACTTTCACATCCGAGTGCATTTAGGCAATAATTGAACAATTATGCATTTTTCAGACTTAAAAGATGAACAAAGGCAGTTCATCAAAGAACCAACAATATCTGCAATATACAAAACCAGATTTGTATGTTATATATTTGTGTTTCAACACAACAAAAATATTCAATTTTGCAAATGGCTTCATTCAAACCATTCATATGAATTCAAAAATAATTGTTCAGTTCATTTGTGTCCTTACGCAGCTGCTTTATAACAGTTTTGTAGTGAAATATTTAGCTGTTGTTCAGCTATATTATATAAATTCGGCTGTATTTATTATAAAGTCATGTTTAGGGCAACAGTGCCTCATGTACTGCTCTTATACTGAGTAGCTTTTACTCTAGTTAACACTCGTTAAATGTGGTGGTGAAGCTTTTAGTTTTGTTGGAGCAGTGAATTTGCCCTGACACCAGCCTCCTCTGACATTCAATTAACACGCTGATGAGGGTGTGAGCGGCGTCACCTCGGCCGTCTGACAGGTGTTTCGCGCTCAGCGTTCGGCTCTAAAGGGCAGGTGAGGTGTCAGGGCTTTGCAGTGCATTGTGGGTGTAGTAGTTCTTATGGGAGATGTTTGTGGACGTCTCATGCAGGGATGAGTTTGTATTCTGGAAAGTGTCAATCTGTGCAGCTGTTACTTGATAAAAAACAGCATCAAATTATTTCAAGGATTTTAAAGATATGTAGATATAAATCAAAATTAATCCTATTTATTTTCAGAATTCATGTTACCAGTTTTGTGGACAGTTCATTTATGCATGTATTTTTTTTATTTGTTTAATTTAATTTATTTATGTTTATTTAAACCATAAACAAATAATTTGTGCATGGATTTATTTATTTTAAAATGTAAATATATATATTTTTTAAAAGCATTAATTTGTGTATGTATACATTTTTCTGCATGCGTTCATATATTTTAATTAAAACAAATATTTGTGCAATTTATTTTTAAACAAGCCATTAATTTGTGCATGCATTTAAATAGGTTTGTGCATGCATTTTTTACAATTAATATTTATTTTAAGAACAGACTAATAATTTGTGCATGCATTTAATTTTATTTTTATAAACAAAAACATTCATTTGTGCATGCAATTATTTTTTACAAATATCTTTTTAAACAAACCATTTATTTTTGTATGCATATTATTTTTCTTTTGACTCAGAAATGCATTAAAAGCAGTAATAAAGTCGGTTGCACATTCCGTTTCATTCCTGCTGTATATATGAGCCCATTCCTCACATAAAGCATAATTTGGCTTCAGAAGAATTATGATATTTTGTGAGTGTTTTGGTGGTTCTTTGTTCTTTTTCATCGTCTGCTTTCATTGAATGTAAAAAAGCAGTGTGAATATTATCTTTAACATCTCTACTTTTGTGTCCCACAGAAGAAATCACATCAAATGGGTTTGGAACGGCACGAGGGTGAGTAAATGACAGCATTTTCATATATGGCTGAATTATTCCTTTAAATAACTTGTTTTACAGATATACCTGAGATGTGATTTAAACAGAGAGAGTGTGTCTGAACCCGAACGTTATCAGGAAGACTATTCCAGAGTTTAGGAGCCAGATATGAAAAGTTCTCCTTTAGTGGACTTTGCTATCAGGTACTACCAAGAGTCCAGAGTTTAGTTCTGTGTGTGTGTGTGTGTGTGATGTGTGTGCGTGATAGAAGACTAGTTAGCGCAGGAGATAAATCATTTAGGGCCTTATAGCCTTAATTTCAATGATTGTAACTGATACAACATTAATAGGTATCAGCACAGTGCAGAGACGTAAAATTGGAGTAATATGATCATAAATATCTGTCTATCTATCTGTCTGTCTATCTGTCACAGACACCGTTTTGAAATGACACACAGAGTAAACACACACAAAATATCACACACACACTTTCTAACTAGGTCATTAATTAGTTTTATCTAGTCTAGTTAATTGAGTCTTGTGCAGATTATCCATTAATGTTTCTCCAGAGAGTTGGGGTTTGGAAATGACATCAGGCCTCAGAGGTCAGATTATTGCAGATTGTTAATCTCTGATCTGTGGCATCAAATAGGGCTGACGTGTCCGTAATAATCTCTCTCTCTCTCTCTCTCTCTCTCTCTCTCTCTCTCTCACTCTCGGTAGTGCATCTCTCTCTCACTCTCTATAACCTCTCTCTCAAAGTTTTGTAAACAAGTGTAATAATAGTAACAGTCTCTCTCTCTTTTATTTAGACTCTCTCTAATTCTCAAATTCCTCTCTCTCTCTCTCTCTCTCTCTCTCTCTAGATCTGGCAGTCTCTCTCTCTCTCTCTCTCTCTCTCTCAGCTCTCTCTCTCTCTGGACTCTTGTCTCTCTCTCTCTCTCTGATCTGGAATCATCTCTCTCTCTCTCTCTCTCTCTCTCTCTCTCTCTCTCTCTCTGTCTCTCTCTCTCTCTCTCTCTCTCTCTCTCTCTCTGTGTATTGGTGAGATTTCTCCAAATTGGCCAAATACTAATAAGACCGTGGTAAAATGGAAGATGCTAAAATGAATTAAAGTATTATGTATAAAGAACATGTATTTCCATCAGGGAGACGTGATTAGTGCACTGACCCTCGTGGCTCGGGCCCCTGGAGTATTTCACTCTCATCTCTGTCTCTCGGGGGTTTATAGTAAAATTAAACCCATTCTGTTATTAAAGGAATCCTATTTTTAAATTAATTAATTTATTCCTGTAAAAACAACTCATACTTCTTTGTTGTATAATTGAGATACTATTATGCTTTTAATATTTTTAATATTTTTTATTGAAATTTAAGTTTGCTTTTACTCATTGTGTGTTTTTGTCTATTTTATTTTTTACGTTTTCTCTATATATTTTTTGTAAAATTGTAATATTAATTAAAGATGAATACATTTTGCTCTGTATTTTTTTATTTTTAGTTAGTTATTTTAGTTCATCCAGTTAAACTAAAAGATGAGAAATCGCCTCGTCAACTAGCTGTTATCATTGAGATACTTTATAGTTTTTATGATGTTAAATTATAAAATCGTTTTTACTTTTATATTTCATTTTATTTTCATTTTAGTTGGTTTTGTCATTTTAATTTTATGTTTTATTTTTTAATGTTTGTTTAAATAGTTGTATTGCTTTTTAATATTAAAATGAATATTTTTAATATTCATTACAGTTTTACTTATTTTAATACATCAAGTTAAATTAAAATGATCCTTCGCAACTACAATGTTATTTAATTTTACTAAAGTTTTATTTATATTTTTACTAATTTTAATTGATCTAGTTTAGTTAAACTGAGAAATAGTGTCAATAAAAAATTAAAATAAGTCAGATTTTTTATCTTTCAGTTAAATATTTTTTCAAATAGGCCTAACAAAAATATTTTTTAAGGTTTTAATTTTAGTTAACTATGACAATCCTGATTATCTGTTTGAATGGAAACATTGTTTTCAGTGTTTTATTGCATTTTTTCGTTAATAAAGCTTTTGTGGTCACTGATGCCTTATTCGGAAGGCTACTCCTAAAAAGCACTAAATGCACCGAACAGAATGATATGAATAATTGTTTCCAAACAGGTTTCCACTGTCCAGACAGACTGATGATCTGGGTTCATCTAGAGACTGACGGTGTGCTTCTCGGTTGCTGTTTTGACACCAGAAATGGCGTCTGAAGTGTGCTAAGAAGTCAGGATGGATCAGACGAGGCGCTTGCGTTTAATGACAGTGGTATGAGATCATTACTCTGATATCAATCCTCTAATTGCTGTCCTCAGGTGCTTCTGGCTCCGGATCCAGGTGTGAACGCAGTCTCTCTCTCTCTGGCATCTCTCTGTCAGGTGTGATCTCGTTCTGCTCTCGGGAGGCGGCATTAATCTCTCTCTCTCTCACGCTCTCTTCCCAGATTAGATTAACGTGCTAATTCTGCGCCGAGACTCGCATGGCGGAGCGCTATCCCTCCATTAGCGTTATTACTGACGGTGCTTGCAGCAATTAATTGATCAATTAATGAGGAGAGATCAGAGCGATTGCAGTGACCTGACGGAGGGCTGGATTTCAAGTGCACTATGTAGACAGCGACTTAGTGCTGCTCGAAAGAGATGTTGTGGTGGTGAAATAATCAATTTCTGATGACACATACTTAGTTTTTAATATTGACCAAATTTTGAACGTTGCTTATGCACAGACTTGACAGTATGTTTTGTTTTGCATGTTGGTTTTGAGGAGCATTAGTGAATTAAAATACAGAAATGTTGATGCATTATTTTCATTTGATCTGAAAAAGGCGTCGAGTCTCAGACAACAAAAATAAATGAAAATATTAGGTGCTTTTTGCCATAAAGAGAAGAAACAAAAGCAAAAGATGGAGTTTCAATAAAAATAGTGCATTTTTAATGATACATATTTGTAATAGTTTTCACATTACCTCATAAATGACCTAAGTTGACTTAAATTACTTAAACATTGCATTGATTTTGATTATTGTCATTCATTTGTGTGACAGAAGAGCCAAATCAACCAAAAACCATGACCTTTCAATTCAGATTAAAAGATACATATTTCAATATGAAATTTAAGATTTTATAATTAGTTTTGATTTCAGGTTTTCGTGGTGGATTTTTCTGTCATAATTTAAAAACAATTAAATGTGTATTAATAAAAAACAAAACAAATTTTGTAATCTAACCTGTAACAAGGCTGAAAATTGATAGTTGTGGACTTCAGAAATATGAAATTAATATGAAAAATTGTGGCTCGAGATGCTTAATCAAACATTTCTCATTTTAATTTACTTTAAATACTTTACAAAAGTGTATTAGTGATACTAAAATAACAAATCTTCATATCATAGATTTTTTTAAATATTTGTCAAAACTAATTGCTAGATTTCAGGTCTTTCCGATTCATTGTGACATAACTTAAAAATGATTACATTTATATTAATTAAAATAATAATCTTAACTGTCACATGGATGAAAATTAAGTTGAAATTGTAATAATTGTAATAAATATAGTTGTACATTAATTTATTAATCATGCTATTAATTGAAAAGTTAAATGTGAAAATTTGTGATTGAGATTTTGTTAAAGTTGCTTAATTTAATCAAAGCAATATTAAAAATATCAACTACAGGCTGAGTTTGAGTGCTAACTAGAGATCGACCGATATGGGTTTTTCTATAGCCGATGTTTAGAGGTCAGCCGATGGACGATATCTTGAAGTTTTCCCCGTCGTTTGCATGCTAAAATGTCACACTAATAATAAGAGGATGCACAACATTTCTAAACTTAACATCATTTATTGAACACTGACTTCAAACATCTCTCGAATCTTAATTTTGTGTATTCAAATTAAATATTTATCCAAACAAATCAATAAACTGACCAAGTATTAAATAAATAAAACAGGTAATAAAAAAAACAAAAAACTTGTAATCATTTACATAAAAGTTTTAGAGAAGTTATCAAGCAGAAGTTTGTTGGAATATATCTGTAAACTTAAATATACATTTAAATACAAATCAATTAAACTAAAAAATATAAAACATAAATAATAGTAGTTCTGCAAACACACTAGCAACCAGCAACATTTGTGTTTGGTATAAATGACAGAACATCTAAAGTGCTTTCTAACTTTCTGCTTGTTTATATAAAACAAAGTCCTCAAGCAACCAACTGTGACTCAGCAGCATTACAAATCTCTTTTAGTGCAAATAACACCGCGGCAATCCCCTCGTTGTTGAGTGAAGGAAATGATGTAAACATTACAGAACAATATAAAGCAATGTGCTTTAATTTGAACTCAAGTGCAGTCCCTGAGTCTTCCTCACTGAAAGTTCCCACATACACATATATATATATATATATATATATAACACTGATATATAATTTTACTGATACAGACAGACCTGATGATCTGACTTACAATTGAGAACAACAGAAGCAATCATAATCCATAAAGCAATTGAGCTGTTTGACAGCAGATGGTTTTTTATTATAAATAAATAAATAATAGAGAAGCTAGTGTTAGAGGCTTTTTGTTAACTGAATAATTCAAAGAAATAGATGGAATACCAAATGCTTAGAGATTTTTTAAAGAAAACAAGCTATAAATAGAGTGCTAATTGTCTAAAAGTGGCAAGTTTTTAAGTTGTTTTTTTAGAATTTCTGAAAAATAAGAGAAGAACTCTTTGAACACATTTTGAAGGATGTTGGTGAGCTCACGGTAGCCATTGACTTCCATAGTATTTTCTCCATGCAGTGAAAGTCAATGGCTACCGTCAAGCGTTTGGTCATTTTTGGCTGCGCTGTGCCTTCGAGTCTCAGTCTGAGCAATGAAAGAGCGTCGTCTGAGCACTAACGGGTATGTGTTTGTGTGCGTTTCTATCCATGTGTTTGTGACATGTCAGCGTTTGATAAGCAGATGGGCTGCGTGTCTTACCGTAGGGACGCCGCTCAGTGACCCGGTGCAGTGTGGGTAGAGAGCGGGTGTCAGCAGTCGCGCTCTAATGAATAATAATCCCGCGCGTGTGACAGACGGCGAGGGGGAGAAACTTGAAGGCGATGCTAATTCAGTGATTCCAGCAACTCCTCGGACGGATGTTTTTGTCATTTCTGGACGGGCTCCAATGCGGAGGGAGGGGTGACGTTCCCTTTGATGAAGAGGCTCACCTTTACAGCGGGAAGCGTGTGTCCGCGACGCTCTCATTAATAATGCGATCGGGTCAACACAACCTCTCTTGTCTGCATATATGAGATTCCCTCTGTAGTTATAAGTTTGAGATGTCCCTGTGCGGCCCCAGCGCTCCACCTGTGTGTGTTTACACCGATCACACCGATTCGTAATACAGCATCACCCAAACGCAGGGAAACAAGGACGGGCCGGAGTCACGCCGAGGTCAAAGCCTGCTAAAGAGATGGCCCAGAAATCACGTTTACTTTTGAGAGGGTCATTGCAGTACACTTGCAGTAGCAAATACTGATTTTTTGAAGTATGTTTTGAAAGAAAATACTAAAGGTACATCTCAATGAATTAGAATGTCGTGGAAAAGGTCATTTATTTCAGTAATTGAACTCAAATTGTGAAACTCGTGTATTAAATAAATTCAATGCACACAGACTGAAGTAATTGTTTACTTTTAATTGTGATGATTTTGGCTCACATTTAACAAATTAGAAT
This sequence comes from Gymnocypris eckloni scoliostomus, assembly GCA_027564155.1. NCBI lineage: Eukaryota > Metazoa > Chordata > Actinopteri > Cypriniformes > Cyprinidae > Gymnocypris > Gymnocypris eckloni. The sequence goes on along the minus strand of CM050433.1, from coordinate 291,396 downwards.
ACTTCATAAAACAATAAAAAAATATTTTAGTGAATCGTTGGTCCTTCTGGAAAGTATGTTCATGTACTGTATATGTACTCAATACTTGGTAGGAGCTTCTTTTGCTTTAATTACTTTAATTCGGCATGGCGTGGAGGTGATCAGTTTGTGGCACTGCTGAGGTGGTGTGAAGCCCAGGTTTCTTTGACAGTGGCCTTCAGCTCATCTGCATGTTTTGGTCTCTTGTTTCTCATTTTCCTCTTGATAATACCTCATAGATTCTCTCTATGTTCAGGTCTGGGGAGTTTGCTGGCCAGTCAAGCACACCAACACATGGTCATTTAACCAACTTCTGGTGCTTTTGGCAGTGTGGGCAGGTGCCAGATCCTGCTGGAAAATGAAATCAGCATCTTTAAAAAGCTGGTCAGCAGAAGGAAGCATGAAGTGCTCCAAAATTTCTTGATAAATGTTGGTTTTCAAAAAACACAATGGCAACACCAGCAGATGACATTGCACCCAAATCATCACAGACTGTGTAAACTTAACACTGGACTTCAAGCAACTTGGGCTATGAGCTTCTACACCCTTCCTCCAGACTCTAGGACCTTGGTTTCCAAATGAAATACAAAACTTGCTCTCATCTGAAAAGAGGACTTTGGACCACTGGGCAACAGTCTAGTTCTTCTTCTCTTAGCCCAGGTAAGACGCCTCTGAAGACAACTGTAGCCAAATTCCTCGACACGTCTGTGTGTGGTGCTCTTGATGCCTTGACCCCAGCCTCAAGGTGCGTTCACACCAGACGCGAATGAAGCGAATAAATCGCGCTATTCGCGCGTAGTTGGACGCTTGAACATTTTGAGTTTACTAGCTTCATTCGCGCGTGAAATACGCTTCATTCGTGTCATGGGGGGGGCTTCTGCAGGTGGCTCCAGTCTCGTTGCAAAATGTATTCCTGTTTTTGTAAAAGTATGAAGTAGTATCGTACAGCTCCGGGTATCCACATACAACCACCATTAATTTGTCCTCCATTGTTGTTGTTTCAGATTTTCTGCCTCCGCTTGTAATCACGTCACTGCTAGAGCAAGCTCCTGATTGGTTAACGCGGCGCGAATATCCGCCAAAGTTAAAATTTTGAATAGCGCGTCAAACGCTCAATTCGCACCGCCCTCGAATAGCGCCGCAGGATTGTCTATCGCGTCTTTGCATTGACTTATCATGTAAATAATTCGCGCGTAACGCTTCATTCGCGTCTGGTGTGAACGCACCTTCAGTCCATTCCTTGTGAAGTTCACCCAAACTCTTGAACTGATTTTGCTTGACAATCCTCACAAGGCTGCGGTTGGTTCTCGGTTGGTTGTGCATCTTTTTCCTTCCAACTCAACTCTCTGTTAACATGCTTGGATACAGCACTCTCTGAACAGCCAGCGTCTTCGGCAATGAATGTTTGTGTCTCACCCTCCTTGTGAAGGGTGTCCAATGATTTTAAGTTTACTAGGTGATTAGTAATGAACAAAAGTGCACTGCAAAAATTAATTTTCATATTGAGTTTGTTTTAAATCAAGGTACTTGAGATGCAATTTGATTTTCATCAAAAATAAACCATCTTTTAAAATAAAATTGTCTTGCATATTTTAAGCATAGACTTTATTAGAGAATTATAATATTCATAGAATTGTATTATATTTCAAAAAAAAAAAAAAGTTTGCATCACAATTAAACATACAATATATTGATTTTAAGAATATAAAATATACAATTATTCCTATTTAGCAGTGTTTCACCGATATACCCATTGGTGCATAAATACAACGTTTTAATTTCTCACATAACAGTTGCTCAAATCTTGCTCTTTTATGGCTCAGGAAACTTAATGTGGTTTCCAGTTATGTTTTATTAAGGTATCAATTTTGAATGCTTCTCATAAAAAGAAATGCATTAAAATAAATCATATAATACATGTAAAAAATATATCTAATGGAATAAAACACATAGAAATATAATAATACTTAAATCATATTTAGGTCAGATGATAGAATCTTTTATATCTTATTTTAGGATCGTGGTCGGTCTGAGCTCAGTTTGAGACGCTGTTGAGATCTGTTTGATAATAACGGAGATATGAAGAAGATTTTTCTTAGCCGTGGGTCTCACCGAGGTCTGGGTTTGTTCTGGCGCTGAGAAGTGTGCCGGATCAAACTATTGTAATTTGCATAGCTGTCACACTCCGGCTGCAGCGTTGCACTCTGGGTAACATGTAACACATTTGACTTGTCAACACGCGCTCCGCTGCGATTATCAGGAAAGATGACACACGTTCACATGTGTGATTTCACCCCCTCTTCTCTTCAATTCTCTTCTCTGTGTCCCCCGTGTGTTTCTCGTCGATAACCATCAGGAAGACGTCGTGTGTTTGACACGTTTGAGTTATTAGTTTATCGTGTGTATTAATGCCGTCTGAACGCGGTCTCTATCTCATCCGAAAATGCTTTGGATTCAGGAACGTTATAAATTGTGATAGTGTGATATATTATATAGGTAATATTTGGTTATTTATTTATATATTATCTATAATTAAATATAGTTATCTATAAACATATGGGTAATATTTGGTGTTTATTTAGTTCTATTGAATTAAATTTTATGATCCGTGTTATTTTAGTTTAAATACGATATTATAGTTTTTATCAGTGTTTTGAATGTTTTTATTCATATATTTTCCATTTTAATTGTAATTTTAATGTATTTTATAATGTCATTTTGATAAGTTATTCTTTTTTATTATTTTAGTTTTAGTAAATCAAGTTTAAACTAATATATTTATTTTTTGTTGTCTTTTTGTCATTTTGTTTTTTAATATATGTAGTTTTTGATTTAAAAAATCAGTTTTAGTTTATTTTACAGCATCAGTTTAAACCTATAATAGATATAAACCTGTAGTTTTAATTAATGTTTTAGGATTTTTGTCATGTTTTTTTAATCAGTTTTTTTTTTTTTTTAACTTAGGCTATTTTAGTACGTCAAGTTAAACTAATAATTTAACCTTTAAAACTATAATTTAAATTAATGTTTTAGTCATTTATTGTGTTTTAATGTCATTTTTATTAGCTATAATTTTTAGTAAATACATCTAATTTTTTTTCCTTTTCAGTTTTTGTTTGTTTTATTGCTCATTTTTTATTATATTTAATATTAAAATAAATGAAAAATGCTGAAAATTAAGTTTAAATTGATTAATATTTCACTTTATTTCAGATAATGTTTATTTTATTAGTAAAATAACCAATATATTTATGGTTTTAGTTTAATAATCATAACCAGTGTACATCTCTGTGACTTTATTTAAAATGTTTAACAATCACCAAAAGAAGTCAAATTGTGCTGAAATCCCTTTTGCAGATAAAACATGCGGCTCCTTTAGTTTGTAGTGAAAGCCGAGTGATCTGGTGGATGTGTATGAATGTGTGTATCCAGATATAATGTGTTTGTTCCTGTTATGAGCACATAGTCTGAGAACTGAAAGAGTGTGATCCTAACAAACCGTGTTAAAGCTGAAGCACTGTCCTGTCGTCATACCTGCTGCAATCGCGTGCGACCCTCGGCTGAATGAAAGAACTATACACGTGATCATATTTAAATGCAATTATGAGCATTGATGGAGAAGTTTTTCAGTTTGATGAGCGACATGGAAATATGTTATATGCTATAATAAAAAAATCAACATTTAAATAGTTTTAATTCATTCATTAGCATCAGTGTTATTCAAGTATAATTTGATCAAAATGTAAAATTATTTTTATTTCTGTATTTTTTATTGTCATTTTAGTCATTTAATTCATTTTTATAGCTTTTTTTCAATTTTCTTCTACATCAAGTTAAACTAAATGAAAAATGTACACTTTATTAATATAATAAATATATTTTATTTGGAATATAATTGTGTTTTTGAAGTATTAATTGATAGGAAAAGCTATAAATTTGGTCCTTTTACCATAAAGTTGGAGTCAGTGTTATTTTAATATGAATGAGATACCATTATAGTTTTTAATATTTTGAATTCAATTAATTTTTTTAATGTTAGTTAATGTTTTAGTAATTCTGTGTGTTTTTGTTGTTTTTAAATGTCTGTATATTTTAAAATAATTTCATTTTTAGTTATTTTAGTAGTTTAGAAATTATGTTTTAGCAACTAGCTGAAATAAAATGTTTACCTTTATTAATATTTTACTTATTATTTAATTTAATATTTATTTTATTTCAAGTAATACAAATGTGGGTTTTGTTTGATAATCATGATAGGTAAGATTTTGTTGTAGATTATGAAAATCATATTTATTATAAATATTTGTTTTATATTTATATTTTCCAAAATTAAGATGACGTTGTTGTTGTTGTACTTTATTAAAGCCATGACAGGCTGCAGTGAACTTTCCGTGGTTAATGGGTGTTTTATGCACAAATTGTTGCTAGTTTTTCATTTTAAAGCAAATATATAATTTCATCTGGTATATAATTGTGTTTTTGAAACATAAGCAGCCAGAGAAAGCTATAAAGTTGCGTTTGACCGTATAGCTGGAGTAAAATGCTGCGATGATGACGAGCAGAAACACGCTTCACGGTAATCAGAATCCATCGCGTTGTGTTGTAATAGACATTGATTTGGTCTAAACGCTTGCCGCTGCGGCTGTAATTAACCTTTCAACCGTAGCTTGTGTTTAAACGGGCCGTCCGTTAAAATCAGACGTCCTAATTACGCATTTGGCAGCTTCAGATTGTCGCCCTAAAAGTCAAAGCAGCAAACGCTAAGTGATGTATTGGCAGCTGTCGAAATCGCTGGCTTTATTTGTTTATTTTATTTGTGTTTTATCTTTTTTCTCTTTCTCTCGTTAACTGACCTCAGCAGCGTCAGAGATGTTCACGCACCTGCAGCGAGGTCAACACAACCATTAACACACACGCACACACACACACACACACACACACACACGCACACACACACACACACACACACACACACACCTCCCCCGCAATCATTCTTTCCAGGGAACCCAAAACGAGGCTGTAATTGCGATGAAATGGCACTTTTGTGTGGATGTGAGCGTTATGTAATTACTTGTGTAACTGTTGTAAATGAAGAGGTTTTTTGTCTCCTACAGAACCTGTTGAGCGTTTGTGATGCACAAACTGTGGTTTGGATCTGGGGCCTGTACCATGAGCATAGTTGAACAAATTCAGAGTTACAGGATAAGTTTTGAGTTGACAAAACCAATCCGGCTTTATTGGTACCATGACACACACACACACACACACACACATACACACACCTCCCCCGCAATCATTCATTTCCAGGAACCCAAAACGAGGCTGTAATTGCGATGAAATGGCACTTTTGTGTGGATGTGAGCGTTATGTAATTACTCGTGTAACCGTTGTAAATGAAGAGGTTTTTTGTCTCGTGTCCAGCGGCTCCTACAGAACCTGTTGAGCGTTTGTGATGCACAAACTGTGGTTTGGATCTGGGGCTTGTACCATGAGCATAGTTGAACAAATTCAGAGTTACAGGATAAGTTTCGAGTTGACAAAACCAATCCGGCTTTATTGGTACCATCATCAACTTTCTCTGTCAACTCAGGCTTTGATCCTGAGTTTGAGCGTGTGCACATAAATGTGTGACATCATCGGCTAACAGCCAATCACGAGCCTCGCGCAAAACAAGTGTGATTCACTTCTCGCGAGAGAGCCAGCGAGATTCAAAACTGTTGCTAAAGGTTAAGAGATTGAAGGATGTGAGGAATTTAAATGCATTTACACCGAAGAAAGTACTTGTCCATGAAAGAAGACACATGTTGCTCTATAATTATGTGTTCCTACTTAACTCTCTTTTGGGAATTAATTTGTTCCCAGACGTAAGCTAAACCTGACAATTTCCCAAAACCTTCATTTGGAGAATCAGTATAAAGTAAAGTAAAGTAAAGTGTGTTTTTGTAAAAATTATAATGTACACAGGGGTTTTAGTGTAGGTTATCTTGTGTTTAAAATAAATGTGTGTGTGTGTGTGCATGCGTGTTTGTGTGCGTGCACGTGCAAGTGTGTGTGTGTGTGTGTGTGTGTGTTCTAAAGGGGAGGAGAGGAGGTGCTGGGGTCACTGGTTCTGTAGGAGCAGCCTATTTAGGGAGCAACAGCTGGGAGGATAGTCACACATGGGTCATTACGTGTGTGTGTGTGTGTGTGTGTGTGTGTGTGTGCAGGTGTGCCCCGTGAAGGTGTTCATGGCACCATGGAGGGATGCAAGTGCTCAGTGACACCTCATTTCACCAGCCGCACACACACACACACACACACACACTCCTTTCATATGTGTGACAAACATCAGTTCTGCTCCAGTGGGACGTTCTAGAGTTTCTCAGCGTTTCTTGTTGACAGAAAACCACACAGGAACGGAAAAACTCAATGAGCTCTATTACATATCTTAGATTTGATCAGTATTATTCATATCAATATTAATAGACCTGTAAAGTGCATTTTTGTACTGTAGGTTAGGTTTACTCTTTATATACTTGCAATGAAATATTGACTCTTGATTATATTAAAGCGTTTGTTATGCTAATTCTTGTATAACTATAATGCATGTAGCTTTGATGATCATATAGAAAAGCTACATGGAATATTTAACAGTATTTGTACTTTTTATGCATTTAACTAATATATACTTTTCTGTATATAATATCACCTACGCACGTACAAATCTGTAGAAATCAAATGTTTGAGAAACTTCTGCGTGGTTGATTTAAAGACCGGCTGAAACGTCCTTCAATGAGAACTCGAAGACCATTTTACTGACACATTTATTAATAAATTACATTAAATCATTTGCACAGTTTAATTGTCATTGAAGCTTAATAAGCTTAGATTAGAAAATTAAGCAGTTTTAGTGTATAATTCCTGTAAAATCTGTTTAAAAACGAATTATATTAATCATACATTATAATTTGATCTCATTTATTATAAATATAGGCTACTATAGATTTCATGAACTTAAGTTTTAGATTTATCAAACTTCAAAAACCTTTATTAAAAGTATGTATTATTTATTTATGTCATTTTAAATTGTCTGTTTATCTATTTTTCACTTGTTTCTTGCCATAAATATAGCTGGTGACACTAAATTATAAATGATAAACTTCTTCTCAGTTGGTTAAAGATGTTTTCTCTCAACATAATTTCTTATTTATCTTTAAATAACACAGATTTGATTGGATTTGAAGTCATTTTCACAAATTAATTGACATTGAAACTTAGTTCAGTGAAGAAAATAAAGCAACTTCAATCTGATATTCCTTTAAAATGTCAAATTAATTAAAGATTACGGATTTAAAAATACCCAATTATGTTTACCTCATTTATAATAAATATACTATAAAGTCAGTTTATGATTTCTTATGAATTCAGTATTACATTAAACTCAAATAAGCATTCGTATAATATTGTAAGTCTCTAAAGCTGTACATTCATAAGTTTATATTTTATGTGGATAAGAAACGAACTTCACATACAAATAACTCTAACGAGATCATGTTTGATTAAATGTCATCCGTACAGAATACAGACTTTACTGTATGTCAACAGTTGACTCTTTAGTGTATATGTGTTCCTGGAGCACAGACGCAGTCATAAGCAGCACAGCTATATTTGAAGAAATAACCAACAATACATTGTATGGCTCAAAATTATACATTTTTATTATATGCCAAAAATCATTAGGATATTAAGATCATGTTCCATGAAGATATTTTGGAAATGTCCTACTGTAAATATATCAAAACTGCATTTTTGATTAGTAATATGCATTGCTAAAAACTTCATTTGGACAACTTTAAAGGTGTTTTTCTCTATATTTAGATTTTTTTTTTGCTCCCTCAGATTCCAGATTTTCAAATAGTTGTATATCAGCCAAATATTGTCCTATCATAACAAATAAAAAAAAAATGATGGACCCTTATGACTGGTTTTGTGGTCCAGGGTCACATATTTTCGGAGTTGCAGCAGAAAACCCTCTATAAAGTCTCCTGAGCAATAACATTTGAGCAATAACACATCCTCTCGGGCTCCAGATTGAGAGTAAAACCACAAAACCGAGGCTGACGTCTCAGCAGAACCTCGCGCTGACCTCCAGCACACACTCAAAGCAGAGATCCGTCAGTAAACACGCCGCAGTGCTTGTTTGTGTTACCGCTCTGTGGATTGCACTCGTTTGTGGCATGTCTTGTTGTTTGTTGAGGCCGTGCAGGTAAACTGTGGGAACTCTGAAGTGTCAGAGGAGATGTGCTTCAGAAACATCTGAAATAAACTCCGGCGCTGGAGCTTCATCATGTGCAGATGTGCCGTCGGAAACATCTGTGTTTGTCAGAGAATCTCTCTGTAAATGCTCAGTGTTTGTCAGATGTTCTCTGAACAAACATCGAGCGTATGCAAACCGCTGTGATTAAAGAATCCTTCTGGATTCAGTGACTATTTCTTTGTTGATTACTATAGAAAATAAGTCTAGTTCTTTGTCATTTCATACAGTAAAGCACTTATGATAGAAGTAGGGCTGCAGGATTATCACAAAAACAATGACACTAATATTAAAGGAAGGTTTAGCATTTCATCAGTGTCTCAGCAATGGATGCTCTGCAGTGGATGGGTGCCGTCAGAATGAGAGTCTGATAAAAACATCACAATAATCTACACCACTCCAGTCCATCAGTTAACATCCTGAGAAGAAAAAAGCTGAAACAAACCCAGCATTAAGACGTTTTTAAAGAGATAATTCACCCAAAAATGAAAATGTGATGTTTATTTTCTTACCCCCAAGGCATCCAAGATATAGGTGACTGTTTCTACAGTAAACACAAACGAAGATTAGCTTTGAGAGTAAAACACACACACAGACAAAACCAAACTACACCCTGCGGCTCGTGACGATGCATTGAGGTCTAAAGACACAAAACAATCGGTCTGTGCAAGACACTGAACAGGATTTATATCATTTTTACCTGCCGCAGGTAATTTGGTTTTGTCTGTGTATGTTTTTTTTTCCTCTCAAAGCCGTGGGTCCCATTGGCTGCCTTTATATGACTGACAGACTGCACATTGAACTACACTTTTCACTCAATTAAAAGTCCATAATAACACTTCCTCCAGTGAAAAAGTCCATCTCCTGTTATCTCTCATCACAATCCAGCCACATATTTGTTTTGGACTGTTTTGGCTTGATCTGTGCAGATTTCTCTCCTGATTCAGACCAGAACACTTTTCACTGGAGGAAGTTCAGCTTTTGTGTTCTCCAGATGGACTGGAGTGGTGTGGGTTATTGTGATGTTTCTCTCATTCTGACGGTACCCAGAGCATCCATTGCTGATTCCTTTAATATTAGAGTCATTGTGTTTAATTATCGCTTCACGAAGCTGTTTCTCTGGATTCTAGTAAGAGTGAAAATGCGTTTCCTGACACGTGGTGAGCAAGGACAGAATAAATGTATGATGATTATAAATGAACTCTAAACCTGATTCGCTTCAACAATAACGTCCGTTCCTTCAAAATCTTCAAACACATATGAGTTGCATTTGCAGACCCGGTTAACTTTGGACTGATGCGATGCTGGAAATAGTTTATTAGATGTACATCCATATTTATTCTCTGAGAGTCTGTGTTGAGAGCATGTGATCGATGATCGGATGGCGTGTGCCTGACAATGAGAGAGACGCTTTCCCTGTCTGTCTCTTATTCTGCTGTAATTAGGATCCTCCGTCTTGTGTTTTATGAGTCTAACAGCAGGTCGAGGATCATAAAGCCCCAATAAAACTAACCTGAGCAGCACACCCGGCTACATGCTGTGAGAAACGTGCACAAACTGAAAAATGTATGTGATCTTCAACATGCAACATTTTACAGCAAATCCAGAGACAATATTAATCTGCTTTTTTATTAATTTAATGCTTGTTTTAACAGTAAAGCATGTCACTAGCAATGCCAAGGTCATGGGTTTGATTCCCAGGCAATGCATGAACTGATACAAATGTATACTTTGAAAGCAATGCAAGTTAATTTGGATGAAAGCATCTGGCGAAATGCAGAATCATGTTCAGCCGAAAACTGCAGCTGTGAGAAGTGCTTGGAATAAATAGACTGAATAGTGAAGAAAAGTGCACAGACTGGGAAGTGTGTCTTTGTGTTGGTTGTATGATCTTTTTTATGCAACATGCAGCATTTTACAATAGTGTGCATATGAAGTATACTCAGGGGTGCAAACTTGTCACCTTTCGCCGTTTTCACCTTGAAATAGGTCATTCATGTGAATCGTGTAGATCTGTAAAAATATAATAATTGGGGGGGTCTTCGTAGTATCTCCGAGTCATCTGTGGCTTTTTTTAACAGTAGAGCACGGCGCTAACAATGCCAAGGTCATGGGTTCGATTCCAGTGAATGCATGAACTGAAAAACATGTAATGTATGTTAATTTGGATAAAAGCATCTGCCAAAAGCATAAACGTAAATGTGCTCAACAGAAAACTGCACCCCTGAGCAGTACTTAGAATACATCAAATGTCAAAACATAAATAAAAAGCTGTAAAATATTTGTGTAGTGCATGTAAATATGTGAGCTTTCTATATTTCCTATGAAATGCGCATCTATTAAATCTTGAAATAACACGTATAAACATCGCAGGTCTTTTTATCGCGGGAAATCAGGAGGTGTAAATGAGACGTTTAATCATTTATCTAATGGAAGAAAATGCATTTTGGGAAAGACATCAAAGAGAAAGGAAGAGAGAGGCGTGTATCCTGTGACACACACACACACACACACACACACACACACACACACACACACACACGCACACACACACACACACACACACACCACACACACACACACACACACACACACACACACACAAGTGTATCCCTTTAAATGGGGAAAAACTCAGTTTTATTGCTGGCAGGTTTGTCCGTTCAAACTCCAGCCAAATTCAATTTGAGCTTGTAATTTCTAATAGACTTTAAAGCAATGCCAAGGTTCGAGATGGCTTAAATTGCTTTGCTAATAGGAATATGCCAGTGTGCTTTTGAGATGTTTAATTATGAATAATTGTTTCTTATGTTTATCCAAATAGATTCCCCCTCTGTCGCCCGGTTTGGATCCGAACTCTTCAAACGCGGTGAAATCCACAGGTACACACACACACCGAGACGCTCGTCTTGTCATGTGCTGCTTTATTTTCTCAGGTTTATAATGTGCAAAAACAAAAGCTGCCCTTACAGAACGTAAACAAGAATAAGGAACACATTATACAAAATATAAGGAATACAACAGACACATAAAAGAAAATAATACATGATATTAAAGTTTTTTCTCATAGGTTGCTCTTTTATAGCTCAAGAGACGTAATGGAGAAACATCTGATGGGTACGTCTCCATTTGATCCACACTTAAACACATTGTTTTTATTTTGTGTCATTAATGTGTGTTCATGTGTCAAAGTTAGATATGCATCTGCACGGGGTTTAAAGTACCGAGATCGTCTGACCCGAGCGGTAGAACCCGAAATCCCCCCCCCCCACAACGAATAACCTACAAAACAAAAAACACAGGCTGCATTTCACGATTGCATGCAACGATCCGTAAACAAAGAAACAGATTCATCAAGGCTCGGCCATTTCACAAGGCAAAATAAAAAACACTTACCAGTTCTGAAAGTTTATAAACATCAGGCGCAGCGGTCATACATTCTGCCCAGTTTATGAATGGTTATATGGACAAGACCATAATTCTCCCACCATGCAAATTATGAGATGCACCTGTATATGTATATATATACATTTATGCATTTAGCAGACGCTTTTATCCAAAGCGAC
>CM050433.1:252022-274522 GCA_027564155.1 Gymnocypris eckloni scoliostomus | reverse complement strand
GACACACACACACACACACACTCACACACTCACTCACACACTCCTGCTCCACACACACACACAAGGTGCTGGTGACAGACATTAATTTGGTGCTTCATATCATGACACATAAGACATCTTCCATCAGGAGTCCACACACCCTCCTGTTCATCTGAGAATCCAGAGCACAGGTGTCCATTCAGTCACGCGCAACCAGCACTTCTGAGTGGAACAGGTACCGCCGTAATACAATCTGGACTTCAACCCTGCCATGACATGTTTAGACACTTTAACTTTTTACAAAAATATATATTTTGTTTCTAAATGAAGAGTTCAGATGTAAAAGCCTCTTTTTAAATGAGTATTCTTCTCAGACTCCTATGTTTATGTTCGGTTATTTCACTTTAATGGCAATAAATTGATTATTTTAAGTCAAATTACTGAAACCACACACAGGAGCCTGAGAAAAATTTAAGAGAGGCTTTTACATCTGAACCCTTCAAATATATTGATAATTTAATATATTGATAATGTTTTATTAAAATACATACAAAGAAAATGCATGTATTAATGCAATTTTTTAATATTTGATTATATTTTCTACCTAAATATACAAGTTATTTTCACAAGTTGACAGACTATTAAATACAACAACATAAACAAAGCATTCATGCTTTTCTAAAAAATGTTTATTAATATATTTATTAATAAAATAAATGTTTACACTCTTATTAGTAAATAAATACAAAAAGTATCAATTAATCTTCTCAAATCAATAATTCTAAATATATATTTTATATAGTTTACTTGAAAATACATTTATTTTCACCATTTGTATTTTGACTATTAAATAAATCAGCTGTTGCTAATAAACGGTTCTTGAACTTCTTAATGTATTTTATAATTAAAAAATAAATGTATATATTAATACAAAAAAATTGTCTACCTGAAAAACTAATATTTTCTAAATTTGTATTAGAGTACTTATTCCATTTGGCTTTTCTTAACATTTATTTACTTGTAAATGTAGAGTATCAGGGTATATTGGTTAAATATATAAAGAACTTAAAAAAATCATAATGAGGGATTTTCTATGCACCAATAATTTTTTAATTTAACCATTTGATACCATGATTATGCCATGGCACTTTTGTGTAAGATACTTCAAAGAGTACATGCTCAAAGTCCATGGTACTAATTGTAATATTTGACACTCAAGCACACAAAAATACTCTGAAAGTACCATGATATTAAATGATTTCCATATTCTTGCACCGTGGTATATTCATGCTACTTATGTTCATGTCCAAGACGACGTGGTATTAGTTTTCTGAATCTGCTTTTAATTCCCAACATGTTAAACAGGAGATTATTTACCAAAGCGTCACATGTGAACTTGAATCATTTAGATAAGCGGTGACCATGTTTCAATCATTATAGAGAAACCGTGTGTGAGTGTGGGGATGTTAGATAAACAGAGGAAAGTTACCGCTACTAAACACAACTAATGCACAGAGAACACACACACAGCACAATCCCACAATCCTCCACCTCCTGCTCCCAAAACACATCTGAGCCGCTGGACATGAAAGCAGGGGAATGTGGGAGACTTGTGTGTGTTTTGATGTGTGTGTGAGCGCTGTATTTCTGGGTGGTGTACTGTACCCATCTGGGCAGCAGGCTGTGTGTAAGTGTGTCTTCTGATGATGTGCACACACACACACATACACATAAAACCCTGAGGCCTCTGTGACCCTGCCGAGGCCCATGAGGTCAGCTGGGGTCTGCATCTGGTCAGGTCTGATGGTGCTCACGGGTGTTTCCAAACTGTGTGTGTGTGTGCGTGCGTGCATGCTTATATGTCTCTGTGTGTGTGTGTGTGTGTGTTTATATGTGTCTCTCTGTGTGTGTGTGTGTGTGTGTTTATAGTTAATGTCTCTGTGTGTGTGTGTTTATATGTCTGTGTTTTCACTGTGTGTGTATTTGTGTGTGTTTAGGTGTGTGTGTGTGTTTTATGTCTCTGTGTGTGTGTGTGTGTGTGTGTGTGTGTGTTTATATGTGTGTGTGTGTGTTTATATGTCTCTGTGTGTGTGTGTGTGTGTGTGTGTGTGTGTGTTTATATGTCTCTGTGTGTGTGTGTGTGTGTTAGGGAGGGCAGCTGACCTGACATGTTCTAAAATACATGCTCTTGTAAGTTCAGACATCCACCTGCATGAAACACACACAACACAACGAACACTGGAATGTAAACAAGAGCATTTGGTGTGTGTGTGTATTTATATGTCTCTGTGTGTGTGTGTGTGTGTGTGATCAGTGTTTGTGTGTGTTTATGTCTGGATTTCGACGGGTTTCTCTGGTCATTTGCAGTGACCTTTCAGACTGCCAAAAAACAGATGATCCACAAAGTATGCCCTGGAAAAACAGGTGTGTGTGTGTGTGTGTGTGTGTGTGTGTGTGTGTGTGTGGAAAGACCAAATAATAGATCAAAACAGAATCACGTGAAGCTGTATTATCATCTCTACCTGGCGTGAGTGTTTGGAGAATGTGGTTCGGTTCATGTAAATAACTGGACTTCTATATTAAACTCTGACGACGAGTCGCAGCCGTGTTTAGCATGAACTCTGTTCACTTTGCCGTCTCTAATAACTCTGATTTTCCACAGTATTCCCGGAGTTTGAAGACTGTGATGAAGAAATCGAGGACTGTTTGCTACATCTTCACCATCATCCGCAGCTCCGTCACCATGGGAACTGATGATGCAGATGAGAGGAGGCTGTTAATTGGTTCGGTCGGTTCCGGCAGATTCTCGGACCGCGGCGACTAGTCTTGATGTGAGATGTGGTTTGGCTGAGAGTTCAGCTCTGGGCTGAACAAGAGTTTATATTCATTTCAACAACAGTATTGACAACAACTTTTCTTGAAAGCTCATAATCATTAAATATGAAGTATTATTTAAAATTGAGAGTTTAAAAAAACACCTAGCAACCACTCATAACACCTTAGCAACAGCATACACTATTCATAAGTTTAGAGTTGGTAAGATTTATTACATATGTTTATGAAAGAAGTATCTTCTGCAGTTATTTGATCAAAAATACTGTAAAAATTGTGAAATATTATTAGAATTCAAAATTGTAAGTCATGTCAAATCTGCATCTTTACTCATTTTAGTTTTATTCTTCCAGCCATTCATCGTTTTATAAATTATAATGTAAAGTCTACACTAGTTTTTAACTCTTTTATTAATACTTTTAAGTATTTTATTTCAGTTAATGTTTGTTTTAAAGTAACAAATATTTTTTTTCACTTTGGATTATTTTTTGTTGTTTAGTTTTTACCTTAGTTTTTGTTAATATTTTTAATTAGATTTTATTTTGTTTTATGTTGTCACTTTAATTTTGGTTAAGTTTTTAGTAATCTTTTTATTTAAATTATATAATTTTTAATGAGTGTTTTTAATATTTCCATATAGTTATTTTTATGATTATTAGTTTATTTAGTGTTAGTTACTTTAGTAATTCAAATTAAACTAAAAGAAAAGGACAAATGTTTGGAAAAGTTTTTCCTCATAAGTTCAAACCGTTACGACTGATTTAGTTTCAAGTAACAAAAATAGCTTTTTCTTGTGAAGTGTTTTTATTGTAATTGAATTAATTGTTCCGATACAAGAGTTCGCCCTTATACAGGTAAAAATGCAAATACATTTAAGTTCATTTATTTTACTGGTTAATACAGATTTGGGGTTATTAAAAAATATATATATTAGATTACATTTTTTTTTTTTTTTTTTAGTTTAGTCATTTTATTGTGTATGATTTATTATAATATACGTGTTTTAATATATCTATAGTTTTTCTTTCTGTTGAATGTATTCTAGGAGGCAGAAGCTCTTACACTGGTGTAGGTTTGTCGTGTGTGGAAACGTCTCTGAGTCTCAGTGAAGCGGGGCAGATGTGAATGTTGACGGATGTCTCTCTCTCTCACACCAGTGTTTCCTCTCTGGGTCCCAGCAGAGGAGCGGCGTCTCCGGTAACTCCAGCGAATGTCCCGGTGACGTGCTTGGCATTGGCTGGCATCGGCTGGCACAGAGAGGCATCACTGCAGGCCATGACAATCAGCTCCAGGCGCTGACGAGCCTGTTGCTTAGCAACCCTATTGAACTTTGGCCCGCTTTACTGTGTTTCCAACACTCTGAGAGAGAGAGAGAGAGAGAGAGAGAGAGAGAGAGAGACAGAGAGAGAGAGAGAGAGAGACAGAGAGAGAGAGAGAGAGAGAGAGAGAGAGAGACAGAGAGAGAGACAGAGAGAGAGAGAGAGAGAGAGAGAGAGAGAGAGAGAGAGAGAGAGAGAGAGAGAGAGAGAGAGAGAGAGAGAGAGAGAGAGAGAGAGAGAGAGAGAGAGAGAGAGTGTGTGTGTGTGTGTGTGTGTGTGTGTGTGTGTGTGTGTGTGTGTGTGTGTGTGTGTGTGTGTGTGAGAGCGACAGAGAGAGAGAGAGTATCATTCGGGCCCGATCAGGTTTGTGTTTGTTAGACTGCAGCTCTTCTAGGATGTTTATCACTCACTAAATAACTACAGTTCAACATTTTTTATCCAATACTAAATATTTTACTTTCATATATATATAAATGTTTTTTTAGTGCTGGCAACGATTAATCGTGATTAATTGCATCCAAAATAAAAGTTTATGTGTACATAATAGATGTGTGTGTACTGTGTATATTATATAAAGACACAGATACAGTATATATTTAGAAAATATCTACATATATATATTTATATTCATATAATTGATTGTAATAAAGTTCTTAGATACGGGAAGGAGGCGGCGGGAACCGGCGAACATTCAAAACTTTAATAATACAATAAACAAATGAAAGCGGCAGCCCCTCACGGACGACTGCCGCACACAAAACACACACTAAACTCCAGGCCTGGTCCTCTCTCGTCTTCACTGTCGTCACTCCTCATTTAACCCTTCCAGAGCTCCTCCGTGGGACTCGAGACCGGTGAGCGGTGCAGGTGTCGTTCATTATTATCATTATCATCTCGCTCCGTTCCCACGGCTCTCCGCCTGACCCACTCGCCACATTGATATTATATATAAACATATCCTATTTTTCTTAAATATGTACATGCATGTGTTTTTATACATAATAAATACACAAACATATTATGTGCATAAAAACTTACGAATACATTATAAAGAGGAAAACAGACACCAGAAGTGCTTGTCATACAAATATCTAGGCGGAGAGAGGAAAGGAAAGAGTGATTACAAATATATATATCATAATTATCACAACGATTAATCGTTGCCCAGCACAATTTTATTTTTTACTTTTAAAAGCAATATTTTATTCTAATAAAGACTTATATTTCTATATTTTACTCTGTGAAAGCCGCTAAAATTGTAGTTATGAAAATCATTTTATTTTATGAAATAAACAGAAATATATTTTGGAAAGTAATTTTTTTTTTTTTTTGAGATTCAGATATTTGATCTATTTTATGTATTTTTTCTTTGTCATTTACTTTATTATTTTATATTTTAACTTTATTTCACATTTTATCTTTATTTTATTTTTATAAACAAGTCCTGAAGTGCTTCTGAGTTTTCTTTTATAAAATCTTCTAGTTTTGAAACCTTTTTTTTAACTCTTAAACTAAGAATGATGGCTTTATCGTGTAATCAGATGCAGATGTCGTGATATTTTAATAAATCCCGTTGTACTGAATGATCACTATATTCATGTACCATGGTGTTTATATGGTTAAGTGGTATTTCTAAATTACCTTTAAGTAAAGTACTGAGTAAAAGCAATACTTTAAAATAATGACATTTAACTGAAGAAATATTTTTAGAAATTTCATATTTAAAATATGTATTTACAAATAATCAGATATTTTATTTATTGCTATAAGTATTTATTAAGTGAAATATTGATTTCATTGGTGTTTATTATTTCGGTCTTGTTTTATTTTTATGATTTCATTGATTTTATTTGATCCACAGTAGTCTGAATGGAAACAGTGTTCTCCGTCGTCGGCCAAATCAAACACACTCCTGAATCTCTGGCAGCCTGTCGCGGATCCAAACCGCTGTTTACACACGGCAGATCGTTTGCGCTCGTTTGTTAAGTCTGTCCTTCTCGACGTGTCCGAGCACATGTCCAGGAATCCCGTTCCATTGTCTGCGTTTCAACACCAGAGAACTGAAACATGCTCACGATGCTTTCAATTAACCTTTTGGATTATTAGTTTAAACCAACATCCTCTTTTGATTAGTGCATCTGTGTGTGTGTGTGTGTGTGTGTGTGTGTGTGTGTGTGTGTGTGTGTGTGAGAGAGTGTGTGTGTGTGTGTGTGTGTGTGTGTGTGTGAGAGAGTGTGTGTGTGTGTGTGAGAGAGAGTGTGTGTGTGTGTGTGTGTGTGTGTGAGAGAGTGTGTGTGTGTGTGTGTGTGTGTGTGTGTGTGTGTGTGAGAGAGAGAGAGTGTGTGTGTGTGTGTGTTTGAAGAGAGCGGCTAATGGTTTTAATAACGTTTACGAGAGCTTTGGTATTTCCCCTACAGCTGCATTCATTCTCTGCAAAGTGCCGAATGCTTGCTGGACGTGAAGAGAAAAAATGTCTTTAAACGAAACAGATGTGACTCTGCAGCAGGTTACAGTGTGTGTGTGTGTGTGTGTGTGTGTGTGAGCCCAAACTTACACACACACACACACACACACACACGCAGCTCCGTGCGTGAGACCGAGAGATCGTGAGTCCTGCAGCCTCAGCTGTGCATGTTTGCACCGGTGTGATTGACATGCAAACTTCTGCATTTGATGTTGGTGTGATTCACAGAGCGTTTTATTCCCGGGAATGGTGCAAGGGAACTGACTCGCTGGGTTTGAAGTCTGCAGCACTGAATCATGGGAGGATTGCAGCAGCTGGGGGTCTCGTGGAACGAGTCGTCCTTAAAAACGCTTTGATCCGCCTTGATAAAAATAATTAGAATTACTTTACCAACTTTATTTACCAAACGCTTCTCATGCTCAAAGCTCAAAGCAGCAGTAATGGATCCGAACACACTCATGTTTACTGATCGCGTGTGACAAACAAACAAAGAAAGCATATGCTAATTAAAATGATATTTATGAATTAAAATTGTCCAGTATTTACAATTTGATAAAGAATTGTGTTAAAACAAACTTTATTTACCAAACAGTTTTCATGGTTAGAGCTCAAAGCTCGAGGAATATAAACAAAAACTGTTTATTGATTGCATATGAAAAACAAATTAAGCATGCTAAATTCAATTATTTTTACAAACTAAAATGTACCAGTTTTTAAAATGTGTCCACAGAAGTGCATTCATTTATTTTATTCATAAGTTTAACTTTGCACTTTTGAAAATGTATTTGTTAAAATTTAGATATTTTATTTTCTTTGTTATTATTTGTTTGATAAATTTTTATTTCATGTCTGTGTCCTTTGTTTATTTTTTCCAATTTAATTTTAATTTTGTTTCTGTTTATTTTAGTTTGATCATTTCTGTTCATTAGATGCATTCAAGTGCATCTATTTCAGACATTTTATTTGATTTTGAATGTTGTTTTGACACTGTGTTGTTTTTTAATTGACATTTTTATTTAGTTTGTTTCATTTATTTGATTAACTTATATTTAAATCATCATTATTATTATTATTTCAGTTCATTTAAGTGCATTTATTTCAATTTAAATAAAATAAATGCATTTAATTTGACAGTTTATAGGCATTATATGCTGAAATGTATTCCGCTTGTCTTCCTTGAATGAAGCTCAATGACTTTATAGTGTAAAATCATAATGTGTGTTTGTAATAACATCCAGATTCTTGCCGTTCTGGAAGGGCCTCACCGTCGCTCTGCGGCCCCTAAATATTTGGACATGTCATTTGATTTACTGAGGCTGTTTTCACAGTCAGTCTCTCTCTCTTTTCCAGTGACCTTCAGCTTCAGTGTTGCTCTTGCTGTTCTCTCTCCACAACGCCAAACAATCAGCTGGACTCCGGAGCGTCTGAACGCAGAGGAGAGTGTAAGTCATTAGTGTCCCGCTGGGCTCAGAACCGACTCCAAACCTCCCCAAATATACTGCCCTAAATATCAGGCGTCACTCTGTGTCTCCAATAATAAGATGAGATCCAAACATATAATGCAGTGACTCAGAAGATGTTTTGGAGGCTCGCTGAGGAACAGTGAAAGTAAAGCTTCTGGAAACAAAAGATCCTGAGGATCAGATTTGAGATAAAACATGATTGATGGAGAATCCAGTAAAGCTGAGCGTCTTCAGTCCAGAAAGAGTTCATCTGGAGTTATTCTGACGCTTACTTGATCAAATTCAGTCCAGAAAGAGTTCATCTGCAGTTATTCTGACGCTTACTTGATCAAATTCAGTCCAGAAAGAGTTCATCTGCAGTTATTCTGACGCTTACTTGATCAAATTCAGTCCAGAAAGAGTTCATCTGGAGTTATTCTGACGCTTACTTGATCAAATTCAGTCCAGAAAGAGTTCATCTGCAGTTATTCTGACGCTTACTTGATCAAATTCAGTCCAGAAAGAGTTCATCTGGAGTTATTCTGACGCTTACTTGATCAAATTCAGTCCAGAAAGAGTTCATCTGGAGTTATTCTGACGCTTACTTGATCAAATTCAGTCCAGAAAGAGTTCATCTGCAGTTATTCTGACGCTTACTTGATCAAATTCAGTCCAGAAAGAGTTCATCTGGAGTTATTCTGACGCTTACTTGATCAAATTCAGTCCAGAAAGAGTTCATCTGCAGTTATTCTGACGCTTACTTGATCAAATTCAGTCCAGAAAGAGTTCATCTGGAGTTATTCTGACGCTTACTTGATCAAATTCAGTCCAGAAAGAGTTCATCTGGAGTTATTCTGACGCTTACTTGATCAAATTCAGTCCAGAAAGAGTTCATCTGGAGTTATTCTGACGCTTACTTGATCAAATTCAGTCCAGAAAGAGTTCATCTGGAGTTATTCTGACGCTTACTTGATCAAATTCAGTCCAGAAAGAGTTCATCTGGAGTTATTCTGACGCTTACTTGATCAAATTCAGTCCAGAAAGAGTTCATCTGCAGTTATTCTGACGCTTACTTGATCAAATTCAGTCCAGAAAGAGTTCATCTGGAGTTATTCTGACGCTTACTTGATCAAATTCAGTCCAGAAAGAGTTCATCTGGAGTTATTCTGACGCTTACTTGATCAAATTCAGTCCAGAAAGAGTTCATCTGCAGTTATTCTGACGCTTACTTGATCAAATTCAGTCCAGAAAGAGTTCATCTGCAGTTATTCTGACGCTTACTTGATCAAATTCAGTCCAGAAAGAGTTCATCTGCAGTTATTCTGACGCTTACTTGATCAAATTCAGTCCAGAAAGAGTTCATCTGCAGTTATTCTGACGCTTACTTGATCAAATTCAGTCCAGAAAGAGTTCATCTGGAGTTATTCTGACGCTTACTTGATCAAATTCAGTCCAGAAAGAGTTCATCTGCAGTTATTCTGACGCTTACTTGATCAAATTCAGTCCAGAAAGAGTTCATCTGGAGTTATTCTGACGCTTACTTGATCAAATTCAGTCCAGAAAGAGTTCATCTGGAGTTATTCTGACGCTTACTTGATCAAATTCAGTCCAGAAAGAGTTCATCTGGAGTTATTCTGACGCTTACTTGATCAAATTCAGTCCAGAAAGAGTTCATCTGGAGTTATTCTGACGCTTACTTGATCAAATTCAGTCCAGAAAGAGTTCATCTGCAGTTATTCTGACGCTTACTTGATCAAATTCAGTCCAGAAAGAGTTCATCTGCAGTTATTCTGACGCTTACTTGATCAAATTCAGTCCAGAAAGAGTTCATCTGCAGTTATTCTGACGCTTACTTGATCAAATTCAGTCCAGAAAGAGTTCATCTGGAGTTATTCTGACGCTTACTTGATCAAATTCAGTCCAGAAAGAGTTCATCTGGAGTTATTCTGACGCTTACTTGATCAAATTCAGTCCAGAAAGAGTTCATCTGCAGTTATTCTGACGCTTACTTGATCAAATTCAGTCCAGAAAGAGTTCATCTGCAGTTATTCTGACGCTTACTTGATCAAATTCAGTCCAGAAAGAGTTCATCTGCAGTTATTCTGACGCTTACTTGATCAAATTCAGTCCAGAAAGAGTTCATCTGGAGATATTCTGACGCTTACTTGATCAAATTCAGTCCAGAAAGAGTTCATCTGGAGTTATTCTGACGCTTACTTGATCAAATTCAGTCCAGAAAGAGTTCATCTGCAGTTATTCTGACGCTTACTTGATCAAATTCAGTCCAGAAAGAGTTCATCTGCAGTTATTCTGACGCTTACTTGATCAAATTCAGTCCAGAAAGAGTTCATCTGCAGTTATTCTGACGCTTACTTGATCAAATTCAGTCCAGAAAGAGTTCATCTGCAGTTATTCTGACGCTTTCTTGATCAAATTCAGTCCAGAAAGAGTTCATCTGCAGTTATTCTGACGCTTACTTGATCAAATTCAGTCCAGAAAGAGTTCATCTGCAGTTATTCTGACGCTTACTTGATCAAATTCAGTCCAGAAAGAGTTCATCTGCAGTTATTCTGACGCTTACTTGATCAAATTCAGTCCAGAAAGAGTTCATCTGCAGTTATTCTGACGCTTACTTGATCAAATTCAGTCCAGAAAGAGTTCATCTGCAGTTATTCTGACGCTTACTTGATCAAATTCAGTCCAGAAAGAGTTCATCTGGAGTTATTCTGACGCTTACTTGATCAAATTCAGTCCAGAAAGAGTTCATCTGCAGTTATTCTGACGCTTACTTGATCAAATTCAGTCCAGAAAGAGTTCATCTGGAGTTATTCTGACGCTTACTTGATCAAATTCAGTCCAGAAAGAGTTCATCTGGAGTTATTCTGACGCTTACTTGATCAAATTCAGTCCAGAAAGAGTTCATCTGCAGTTATTCTGACGCTTACTTGATCAAATTCAGTCCAGAAAGAGTTCATCTGCAGTTATTCTGACGCTTACTTGATCAAATTCAGTCCAGAAAGAGTTCATCTGCAGTTATTCTGACGCTTACTTGATCAAATTCAGTCCAGAAAGAGTTCATCTGGAGTTATTCTGACGCTTACTTGATCAAATTCAGTCCAGAAAGAGTTCATCTGCAGTTATTCTGACGCTTACTTGATCAAATTCAGTCCAGAAAGAGTTCATCTGCAGTTATTCTGACGCTTACTTGATCAAATTCAGTCCAGAAAGAGTTCATCTGCAGTTATTCTGACGCTTACTTGATCAAATTCAGTCCAGAAAGAGTTCATCTGCAGTTATTCTGACGCTTACTTGATCAAATTCAGTCCAGAAAGAGTTCATCTGCAGTTATTCTGACGCTTACTTGATCAAATTCAGTCCAGAAAGAGTTCATCTGCAGTTATTCTGACGCTTACTTGATCAAATTCAGTCCAGAAAGAGTTCATCTGCAGTTATTCTGACGCTTACTTGATCAAATTCAGTCCAGAAAGAGTTCATCTGCAGTTATTCTGACGCTTACTTGATCAAATTCAGTCCAGAAAGAGTTCATCTGCAGTTATTCTGACGCTTACTTGATCAAATTCAGTCCAGAAAGAGTTCATCTGCAGTTATTCTGACGCTTACTTGATCAAATTCAGTCCAGAAAGAGTTCATCTGGAGTTATTCTGACGCTTACTTGATCAAATTCAGTCCAGAAAGAGTTCATCTGCAGTTATTCTGACGCTTACTTGATCAAATTCAGTCCAGAAAGAGTTCATCTGGAGATATTCTGACGCTTACTTGATCAAATTCAGTCCAGAAAGAGTTCATCTGGAGTTATTCTGACGCTTACTTGATCAAATTCAGTCCAGAAAGAGTTCATCTGGAGTTATTCTGACGCTTACTTGATCAAATTCAGTCCAGAAAGAGTTCATCTGCAGTTATTCTGACGCTTACTTGATCAAATTCAGTCCAGAAAGAGTTCATCTGCAGTTATTCTGACGCTTACTTGATCAAATTCAGTCCAGAAAGAGTTCATCTGAGTTATTCTGACGCTTACTTGATCAAATTCAGTCCAGAAAGAGTTCATCTGAGTTATTCTGACGCTTACTTGATCAAATTCAGTCCAGAAAGAGTTCATCTGGAGTTATTCTGACGCTTACTTGATCAAATTCAGTCCAGAAAGAGTTCATCTGCAGTTATTCTGACGCTTACTTGATCAAATTCAGTCCAGAAAGAGTTCATCTGCAGTTATTCTGACGCTTACTTGATCAAATTCAGTCCAGAAAGAGTTCATCTGGTTATTCTGACGCTTACTTGATCAAATTCAGTCCAGAAAGAGTTCATCTGGAGTTATTCTGACGCTTACTTGATCAAATTCAGTCCAGAAAGAGTTCATCTGGAGTTATTCTGACGCTTACTTGATCAAATTCAGTCCAGAAAGAGTTCATCTGGAGTTATTCTGACGCTTACTTGATCAAATTCAGTCCAGAAAGAGTTCATCTGGAGTTATTCTGACGCTTACTTGATCAAATTCAGTCCAGAAAGAGTTCATCTGGAGTTATTCTGACGCTTACTTGATCAAATTCAGTCCAGAAAGAGTTCATCTGCAGTTATTCTGACGCTTACTTGATCAAATTCAGTCCAGAAAGAGTTCATCTGGAGTTATTCTGACGCTTACTTGATCAAATTCAGTCCAGAAAGAGTTCATCTGGAGTTATTCTGACGCTTACTTGATCAAATTCAGTCCAGAAAGAGTTCATCTGGAGATATTCTGACGCTTACTTGATCAAATTCAGTCCAGAAAGAGTTCATCTGCAGTTATTCTGACGCTTACTTGATCAAATTCAGTCCAGAAAGAGTTCATCTGCAGTTATTCTGACGCTTACTTGATCAAATTCAGTCCAGAAAGAGTTCATCTGCAGTTATTCTGACGCTTACTTGATCAAATTCAGTCCAGAAAGAGTTCATCTGCAGTTATTCTGACGCTTACTTGATCAAATTCAGTCCAGAAAGAGTTCATCTGCAGTTATTCTGACGCTTACTTGATCAAATTCAGTCCAGAAAGAGTTCATCTGCAGTTATTCTGACGCTTACTTGATCAAATTCAGTCCAGAAAGAGTTCATCTGGAGATATTCTGACGCTTACTTGATCAAATTCAGTCCAGAAAGAGTTCATCTGCAGTTATTCTGACGCTTACTTGATCAAATTCAGTCCAGAAAGAGTTCATCTGCAGTTATTCTGACGCTTACTTGATCAAATTCAGTCCAGAAAGAGTTCATCTGCAGTTATTCTGACGCTTACTTGATCAAATTCAGTCCAGAAAGAGTTCATCTGGAGTTATTCTGACGCTTACTTGATCAAATTCAGTCCAGAAAGAGTTCATCTGGAGATATTCTGACGCTTACTTGATCAAATTCAGTCCAGAAAGAGTTCATCTGGAGATATTCTGACGCTTAATTGATCAAATTCAGTCCAGAAAGAGTTCATCTGGAGTTATTCTGACGCTTACTTGATCAAATTCAGTCCAGAAAGAGTTCATCTGGAGTTATTCTGACGCTTACTTGATCAAATTCAGTCCAGAAAGAGTTCATCTGGAGTTATTCTGACGCTTATTTGATCAAATTCAGTCCAGAAAGAGTTCATCTGGAGTTATTCTGACGCTTACTTGATCAAATTCAGCCCAGAAAGAGTTCATCTGGAGTTATTCTGACGCTTACTTGATCAAATTCAGTCCAGAAAGAGTTCATCTGGAGTTATTCTGACGCTTACTTGATCAAATTCAGTCCAGAAACAGTTCATCTGGAGTTATTCTGACGCTTATTTGATCAAATTCAGTCCAGAAAGAGTTCATCTGGAGTTATTCTGACGCTTGATCAAATTCAGTCCAGAAAGAGTTCATCTGGAGTTATTCTGACGCTTACTTGATCAAATTCAGTCCAGAAAGAGTTCATCTGGAGTTATTCTGACGCTTACTTGATCAAATTCAGTCCAGAAAGAGTTCATCTGGAGTTATTCTGACGCTTACTTGATCAAATTCAGTCCAGAAAGAGTTCATCTGGAGATATTCTGGACGCTTACTTGATCAAATTCAGTCCAGAAAGAGTTCATCTGGAGTTATTCTGACGCTTACTTGATCAAATTCAGTCCAGAAAGAGTTCATCTGCAGTTATTCTGACGCTTACTTGATCAAATTCAGTCCAGAAAGAGTTCATCTGCAGTTATTCTGACGCTTACTTGATCAAATTCAGTCCAGAAAGAGTTCATCTGCAGTTATTCTGACGCTTACTTGATCAAATTCAGTCCAGAAAGAGTTCATCTGGAGTTATTCTGACGCTTACTTGATCAAATTCAGTCCAGAAAGAGTTCATCTGGAGTTATTCTGACGCTTACTTGATCAAATTCAGTCCAGAAAGAGTTCATCTGCAGTTATTCTGACGCTTACTTGATCAAATTCAGTCCAGAAAGAGTTCATCTGCAGTTATTCTGACGCTTTCTTGATCAAATTCAGTCCAGAAAGAGTTCATCTGGAGTTATTCTGACGCTTACTTGATCAAATTCAGTCCAGAAAGAGTTCATCTGCAGTTATTCTGACGCTTTCTTGATCAAATTCAGTCCAGAAAGAGTTCATCTGCAGTTATTCTGACGCTTACTTGATCAAATTCAGTCCAGAAAGAGTTCATCTGCAGTTATTCTGACGCTTACTTGATCAAATTCAGTCCAGAAAGAGTTCATCTGGAGTTATTCTGACGCTTACTTGATCAAATTCAGTCCAGAAAGAGTTCATCTGCAGTTATTCTGACGCTTTCTTGATCAAATTCAGTCCAGAAAGAGTTCATCTGCAGTTATTCTGACGCTTACTTGATCAAATTCAGTCCAGAAAGAGTTCATCTGCAGTTATTCTGACGCTTACTTGATCAAATTCAGTCCAGAAAGAGTTCATCTGCAGTTATTCTGACGCTTACTTGATCAAATTCAGTCCAGAAAGAGTTCATCTGCAGTTATTCTGACGCTTACTTGATCAAATTCAGTCCAGAAAGAGTTCATCTGCAGTTATTCTGACGCTTACTTGATCAAATTCAGTCCAGAAAGAGTTCATCTGCAGTTATTCTGACGCTTACTTGATCAAATTCAGTCCAGAAAGAGTTCATCTGGAGATATTCTGACGCTTACTTGATCAAATTCAGTCCAGAAAGAGTTCATCTGCAGTTATTCTGACGCTTACTTGATCAAATTCAGTCCAGAAAGAGTTCATCTGCAGTTATTCTGACGCTTACTTGATCAAATTCAGTCCAGAAAGAGTTCATCTGGAGATATTCTGACGCTTACTTGATCAAATTCAGTCCAGAAAGAGTTCATCTGGAGATATTCTGACGCTTACTTGATCAAATTCAGTCCAGAAAGAGTTCATCTGGAGATATTCTGACGCTTACTTGATCAAATTCAGTCCAGAAAGAGTTCATCTGGAGTTATTCTGACGCTTACTTGATCAAATTCAGTCCAGAAAGAGTTCATCTGGAGATATTCTGACGCTTGCTTGATCAAATTCAGTCCAGAAAGAGTTCATCTGCAGTTATTCTGACGCTTACTTGATCAAATTCAGTCCAGAAAGAGTTCAACTGCAGTTATTCTGACGCTTACTTGATCAAATTCAGTCCAGAAAGAGTTCATCTGCAGTTATTCTGACGCTTACTTGATCACATTCAGTCCAGAAAGAGTTCATCTGCAGTTATTCTGACGCTTACTTGATCAAATTCAGTCCAGAAAGAGTTCATCTGGAGTTATTCTGACGCTTACTTGATCAAATTCAGTCCAGAAAGAGTTCATCTGGAGATATTCTGACGCTTGCTTGATCAAATTCAGTCCAGAAAGAGTTCATCTGGAGATATTCTGACGCTTGCTTGATCAAATTCAGTCCAGAAAGAGTTCATCTGGAGTTATTCTGACACTTACTTGATCAAATTCAGTCCAGAAAGAGTTCATCTGCAGTTATTCTGACACTTACTTGATCAAATTCAGTCCAGAAAGAGTTCATCTGGAGATATTCTGACGCTTACTTGATCAAATTCAGTCCAGAAAGAGTTCATCTGCAGTTATTCTGACGCTTACTTGATCAAATTCAGTCCAGAAAGAGTTCATCTGCAGTTATTCTGACGCTTACTTGATCAAATTCAGTCCAGAAAGAGTTCATCTGCAGTTATTCTGACGCTTACTTGATCAAATTCAGTCCAGAAAGAGTTCATCTGGAGATATTCTGACGCTTACTTGATCAAATTCAGTCCAGAAAGAGTTCATCTGGAGTTATTCTGACGCTTACTTGATCAAATTCAGTCCAGAAAGAGTTCATCTGGAGTTATTCTGACGCTACTTGATCAAATTCAGTCCAGAAAGAGTTCATCTGGAGTTATTCTGACGCTTACTTGATCAAATTCAGTCCAGAAAGAGTTCATCTGCAGTTATTCTGACGCTTACTTGATCAAATTCAGTCCAGAAAGAGTTCATCTGCAGTTATTCTGACGCTTACTTGATCAAATTCAGTCCAGAAAGAGTTCATCTGCAATTATTCTGACGCTTACTTGATCAAATTCAGTCCAGAAAGAGTTCATCTGGAGATATTCTGACGCTTACTTGATCAAATTCAGTCCAGAAAGAGTTCATCTGCAGTTATTCTGACGCTTAATTGATCAAATTCAGTCCAGAAAGAGTTCATCTGCAATTATTCTGACGCTTACTTGATCAAATTCAGTCCAGAAAGAGTTCATCTGGAGATATTCTGACGCTTACTTGATCAAATTCAGTCCAGAAAGAGTTCATCTGCAGTTATTCTGACGCTTACTTGATCAAATTCAGTCCAGAAAGAGTTCATCTGCAGTTATTCTGACGCTTACTTGATCAAATTCAGTCCAGAAAGAGTTCATCTGCAGTTATTCTGACGCTTACTTGATCAAATTCAGTCCAGATTTGACGCAGAAAGTTGTATAGGGTTAAATAAGAAACGTCTCCGCAGGAAGGAAAGGCACCAAAGCATCTCATCCAGAGTCTTTCTTCATAATGGAGCGTTCAAGGTTTGTTCTTGTAAATGAATCTTGATTTATGCTTCAGTTTCACAGTTCGGTAAGTTTGAGTTTGTGCTGTTGAGACACTAATCGATCCGCAGGAACACACATCTGTGAGATTCATCAGGAAAAACATCGCCTGCGGTTTCCAGACATTTCGTAACGATTTTCTGTTTTCATTTTAAAGTATTAGTCATTTCGTTGTCTTTATTTTTATTCAAGTTGAATTCAGTTTTAGTACATCAAGTATTAAACTGAGAAATGTCTTTGTTTTTTAAACGGTTTTCATTTTTCATTAAATTTTAGTTTTAGTGAACTTAATATTTCTGTATCATTATCATTATTAACTAAAACCATAAAATATTGTTATAGAATAAAATAACTGAAAAAAATTATAAAATACCTATTTTATGTCAGCTAGTTAGTTACCAAGCAATATTTCTCATTTTAATTAAGTGTACTGAAATATCTAAAACACAAATAGAACTTATTTTGACATAAAGCAATACTAATAATTGTGCTCAAATAAGTAAAACTGAATAAAATGTATTTAAAAAAAATAAAAACAACAAAAATTCCTTATTTGAATTGAAATAAATTAACTGAATTAAAACTGATACAAAAGTTGCCAAAACAGTATTTCTCTTTTTTTTGTACCGGTAGCTAATGTTGATGTACTGAAATGACCAAAACTGAATTCATATTTAATGAAAAACTATAGATATATTTTTGAAAAAACAACAAAAATTACTTACTTGAAATAAAATCAAACAAATATTTTTTTAACTTAAAAATGTAAGATACAAAAACAAAAATTATAAATGTTTGTGAAAACTGCAATGCTAAAATAGCAGCGTTGCTGTGTGGTCTCTAGGGTGGTGAATTCATCTGAAGTTGGTGAGATAAATATGACTGGAGTGAATCTGTGCGTCTCTGTTGGGATGTTTTACCGTCGCTGTGCTGTAGACTGCATGCGTGTCCTGTACTGAATACAGTCTGCATTAGCGCCGCTGCAGGAAAACACTCCTGGTTTCAGGTGGCATTTTTCCACAGATGTGTGACGGCTGTAAGAGGAAGTGTGTGTGTGTGTGCTGCACATTCCTGCACCTGTGTGTGTGCTGGCGGATGCAGATATAATTGGAAGCGCTGTTCTCTGCGTGGTCAGATCAGGGGTTTTTGGCTCCAGGGCAGTAGTTGGTCAAAGCTTGAGGAACTGATGGACAAACACACGCATTCATCTGCAGCTACAGGTACAGATCCACAGAGCTGTCAGGTGCTGTTCAAATCATCTCTCCTGTCCCACACTCCTGTCAAATTCAGCCAAGTCTGTTTCCACCACAGATTAAAATCATTCAAAAAAGACAATTGTCACTTTTTATCTCTCAATTCCTACCCTAAGGATTCCTAAGGAATTCTGACTTTCTTGCAATTCTGTTTGTTTCACAGCTGAATTCAGAGTTTGTCTCTCAATTCTGCGTTAATCTTACAGATCTGACCTTTCTTGCAAATCTGATTTTTCTTAATTCTGAGTGTCTTGCAATTTTTATTGCAATTCAATTGTATCTGATTTTTCTCTGAATTTATAGTCGGTCTTATTTCTCACAATTCTGACTTTTTCTGAATTCTGAGTTTGTCTTACAATTCTATTTTTATTGCAATTTGATCTTGTAATCTTGTAGTTCAGATTTTTCTCTGAATTTAGAGTTTTATTTCTCACAATTCTTTCTCACAATTCTGGCTTTTTCTGAATTCTGAGTTTCTGACTGAATTTATTACAATTCTGCATTTATATCTTGTAGTTCTGACTTTTTTCTCTGAATTCAGAGCTTGTCTCAAAATTCTAATTTATTTGACTTGCACTTCTGCGTTTAACTCACTTTTCTGAATTAAAATCTTGCAATTCTGATTTTTCTCTGATTTCTGCATTTATATAAATTCAAGCTGGCAGCCACACTGTAATAAAATCCTTGACTTTTACAGTAAAATCAGCCGCTGCGGTTGCCAGAACTTTACTGTATAAATAAAGCAGCAACATTTGTGTGTGTGTGTCTCTGTGTGTGTGTGTGTGTGTGTGTGTGTGTGTGTGTGTGTGTGTGTCTGTCTGTGTGTTTGTCTCTGTGTGTCTGTCTGTGTGTGTCTGTGTGTGTGTGTGTGTGTGTGTGTGTGTCTCTGTGTGTCTGTCTGTGTGTGTGTCTCTGTGTGTCTGTCTGTGTGTGTGTCTCTGTGTGTCTGTCTGTCTGTCTGTGTCTGTGTGTGTGTGTGTGTGTGTCTCTGTGTGTCTGTCTGTGTGTGTGTGTGTCTCTATGAATGTCTCTGTGTGTCTGTGTGTGTGTGTGTGTGTGTGTGTCTCTGTGTGTCTGTCTGTGTGTGTGTATCTCTGTGTGTGTGTGTGTCTCTATGTATGTCTCTGTGTGTCTCTGTGTGTATCTCTGTGTGTGTGTGTGTCTCTATGAATGTCTCTGTGTGTCTGTGTGTGTGTGTGTGTGTCTCTGTGTGTCTGTGTGTGTGTTGTGAGGCTGGGCTGCTGGGAATGGCAGGCTGCCACGGTGCTGTGTCCATGATGACGTGAGATTATTGTCATTATTATGATTATTATGGGCTTTGGACATGCCAGAGCAGTTCAATGAGGCTGGCCGCACCTTCCCGCATCCATTCACATTCATTTGGCTTCTCCAAATAAATATTTATCAGTCAGAGTGGGCGAACGCTTCGTTAGGCTTGATAATTCGTGCCGCTTTGGGCAGAGACGAGCAGGAGGGGTTCTGGGACGTCCTTCAGGGGTCAGCGGACCACAGCAGCCGCTCCACGAGAAACTCCCGAGTCCAGCCGCAGAGTTCGACTTCGTTCACACTGCAGGTCTAAATGATTTCTTTGTGTGCTGTTCACATTGTCATTTAAATCCGACTGCCATCAGTCTCATGTGTGAACCGTACACCGCCCTGAAGTGACCCGCATGCGCAGAAGAAGATGTGACGTCAGACGCAGCGCACTGTGTTGGATGCTGCTCGTGTTAGCGTGTGTTTAGCAATTTTTAAGTTAATGTGTAATCGGAGCCTAAATAACGAAGCAATATTATTGTCTATATATCGTCTGCCATTGTGATTTTAATCTTCCTGCCTCCTTCAGCGCAGAATTGTGAATTCAATGACGTAAAAATCACATGAAATGCGACATGGCCGTTCAGACTGAAGTCGCATTACAAAACATTGGATATGTATCCGATTTAGGACCACATATGAAAGTGGCCTGGGCCGGATTTGTGCTGTTCAGGCTGTCATAAGAAGATCAGATATGGGTCGGATTTGGCCTGTGAACTAAGTCTTTGAGTCTGAGATCGTCAGTGAGATCAACACGTCAGATCTCAAGCTGTGCTCAGACTGGACAACACATAGATCAGGTCTCAGTCAGGCTTATTAGAGGTAACTAAACCAAATATGATATTATTTCAATAAAATTATTATATATATACAACCTTTTTGTTTCAGCTGTTGCCAACCTGATATACTAAAATAAAATAAAAAATTGAAATTATTGAATATAAAAAACTCAACTGAAACTAAAATACAAATATATAAAATAAGAAATATATATAAAAAAACGAATATCTTGATTCTAAAATCATACTGATCTCAAAATGAAATTTCTCATGAAATAATCTGAGCTGCTCTTTTAGTAGTGACTCGTTTGGGTCTGCTTTACTTCTCTTTTCAAAGTATTTAAGAGATTTCAAATCTCTTTACATTTTAAAAAGTATTTGAACATTTAACACACATTTCCGGAAAATCTATTTTTATTTTTGGAATAACATACAAAAAAATCATATGAATTATATTCTAAGACTTATATTCTGAAAAAGACTGTACATTTGATGAAAGATTGTGAAGACATCTTATTTTTTTAGGAATAATATGCACAAATAAAAAAAAAACGTGACTTATGGAAAATACGGTAGGCCTACATGTTGATGGAATTCAATTATTATTATTATTATTTTTTTGGAACAATATGCAAACAACCAAGCCCTGCTCATATTTAAAAAGTAACGTAACGCATTACTTTCCATAAAAAGTAACATAATTAGTTACTTTTTTTAGGGAGTAACGCAATATTGTAACGCATTACTTTTAAAAGTATCTTTCCCCGACACTGCTCGTACATAATCATAGGTATAAGCGTATTAAAGTCGTGTGCTGCTCGGAGAAGTGCGCAGGGGTTGGATAATGTGTAGATGGCGCTGAGGATCTTCATGGATTAACTAACATCCCGCACATGTCTTCAGCTTTAACCCCAGAACCTCATTTCTGACGCCCTCTCCTCTTTCTTCTGCCTCCAGACTAAATAAACCTTCATCTGAAGCGCAGCGAATGGCCTCCGGACTCCTAACCGCAGTTTTTATCTGCTCCGCTCTCTTTATACCCGGCGCGGCGGCACAGGCGAGCTTTGAGGCCGTTCGTTTCTGTGGCGCACTCCTCTGCCGCTCTTCCAAAAGGAAGATTATTTCCATCTGCTGAGCCTGCACTTTCCCTGTATCAAACCCGCCTTTCAACAGCCGCCCCGCGACGCTCGCGCTTTCAACATGCACTTTATGAGCAGCTTTAGGCCTGTGAGATGCAAATGTCCCCGAGAGGAACCTGTCAGACGCACGATAATCGTGACTGACGTGTGACCCGCGCGCGGATTACAGCTGGACAATCTAGCGAATATGCACAGTATATTTGTGATGATGTTGCTGCCGATATATACAAAAACATCCAGCTACATGTGATGTATTTTTAATGCATTTTATTATTTGTCCTAGATGTGTTATTTATTAAACTGCATCTCTGCTTTAGAGCAAAAACTGTTTGGCGAGTTTTGATTCGTTTACATGAATCAGATCAGAATTGATGTGCACAAATATGTGTAGGTCATGTTGCTATTTATGGATGTAGTTGAAAATTAAACATTATTTTTTAGTCAAAAGAGCATGCAAACATGTCTTATTTGAGCTATTTTTACTGTGCTGTAGTTATGATAATAAACATTTTGATTCTAATTGGTAACAATTTCTGTTGGTTCATCTGACTGGAAAAAAAAAACTGTTCCAAGCTAAAAAAATGTTGATATTGATTGAAGATGGTCAAAATTGAGCAACATTGGGATTAAAATATACAAATTAAAGAGCAGGTCATGTAAAGTATCCTAATATTGTGTTGGAGTTTAAATGCTTCTAAGGTAAGAAAACATTGTAATTTTCACAGAAAATGAATTAATATTAGAGTCAGTTGTCAATGATTTGTTCGAAGCAGTTCTGAGCCCCATCCATTAGCCTACTCTGCTCTGATTGGTCGGCTGGGCAAGTGTTGCGGGATGTGGGAGGAGCTGGTTGCTGAAACCACGCCCACCAAGCGCAACATTGGTGATAGCAGCGGCAATCCACCTGTCACCAAGT